>JAJMGE010000035.1:0-119686 GCA_030568475.1 Suhomyces choctaworum | reverse complement strand
TTTGCCCCCCCAGTCCCTGCTCCCCCCGCCCCCCCCCGGACACGCCCTGCTGACCACTTGTTAGTAATTGTTCGACGTTGTACACACCGAGTAATTACTTACATCCATCACGAATCACAAACACAGTATTCGAGCACCACCACCCGGTTCTAGTACTGATTGATTGTCCTCGCATCCCCTCCCCGTTTGTGACACGTATCGCTTGTTGACGAAGCACGTCGCCCCCCAGCTAGCCGAAATTGCCACTTCGTTTCAGGTTCCCTACCCTCCCTTATACAAACCCACAGGCTAGTGCCATTGCATAGACATGTCCACAGACCACCAGGAAGCCGACATCGACTCCATAGTCGACAGATTGTTGGAAGTCAGGGGCTCCAGACCAGGAAAGCAAGTGACTCTCTTGGAACACGAAATCCGTTATCTTTGCACCAAGGCAAGAGAAATCTTCATCCAACAACCAATTCTTTTGGAATTGGAAGCCCCTATCAAGATCTGTGGTGACATCCACGGTCAATATTACGACTTGTTACGACTCTTTGAATACGGAGGATTCCCCCCAGAGGCCAACTACTTGTTCCTTGGTGACTATGTCGACAGAGGCAAGCAGTCTTTGGAAACAATCTGCTTATTGTTGGCATACAAAATCAAGTACCCTGAGAACTTCTTCATCTTGAGAGGTAATCACGAATGTGCGTCCATCAACAGAATTTACGGTTTCTACGATGAATGTAAGAGAAGATATAACATCAAGTTGTGGAAGACTTTCACTGACTGCTTCAACTGTTTGCCGATCGCAGCCATCATTGACGAAAAGATTTTCACCATGCATGGAGGCTTGTCCCCAGACTTGAACTCCATGGAACAAATCAGAAGAGTTATGAGACCAACCGACATCCCAGATGTTGGTTTGTTATGTGACTTATTATGGTCCGACCCAGATAAAGATATCACCGGATGGTCAGAAAACGACAGAGGTGTGTCATTTACGTTTGGACCCGATGTGGTATCAAGGTTCTTACAAAAGCACGATATGGATCTTATTTGCAGAGCGCATCAAGTGGTGGAAGATGGTTATGAATTCTTCTCCAAGAGACAACTTGTCACTCTTTTCTCGGCACCCAACTACTGTGGTGAGTTCGATAATGCCGGAGCAATGATGAGTGTTGACGAGAGCTTATTGTGCTCCTTCCAAATATTGAAGCCTGCCGACAAAAAGCCAAGATTCCCTCCCTCCAACGTTGCTAATAACAGACCTGTGTCAACTCCAAGAAAGCCAAAGAAGGCCGCCAAATAAGCTATATGTCTTCTTTAAACCAGTTTGATTTTCCGTTTTGAATTTCGAGTTTTTATTTTACCTTTTTATCTTGTTCACCTCAGCATGTATTGCGACTTCACCCATGGTCAATTTACTGCTACCAATCTATTTCGGATAGATTCATCATTAACAATCCACCTAATCCATTCATCAGTCGACATTACCAACAGCAATAAAATACGAAGTAATTAATGTCTTCAATCTCCAGGGCCAGTGTTTGATTTAAGTTTTATCCCATGATTCAACATTTCTCATGAGGTCCATCTCGATGTCGATTAACAATGTCATCAATTGTACATACGAAGAAATCTGGAGGGTTGAAAGACTATATAGACATACATCATTTCCTCTCACATGACTCAGTTCACATAGAAATATTTTATAGGTACGCGCCAGAATTGTCAGAAAATGAGAGGAGACCTACAAAAACAAGAAACTTAGTTGGGTTCAATGTTCTATAGACGTGACTGTTCTCAAAGTCATATTGTTTGATATAGTCATTTCTTTTCCTCTGCAAACTTTTATTTCTTGTCTTTATTATTAGTTAGTTATTTAGTATTTTATAATTACTTTAGATGATGCAAAAGATAGCGCAACTGATGAAAATGATCAGTCCGACTTGCTGCTGGAGCTATCTATGCTAATCTAAAGAGCTGCTGTTGGCAATTTTGAAGGTTTTGAATATATAAGGTGATATTGATTGCGAAATATTGAACAGACTCGACTTATTTTGTTCAGGTCCCCCACGGGTGATTGTTATCGGGTTCGTCTACTTGCTTTGAGTTGAACATATAAATACTAAGAAAGATATCGAATTTTCCCTTTACTAATGGTATTGGCTGTTTATTCTGATTATCCTGTATGGTCTATATATATGTCTTGTTAAATAATATGCCCCATAAATGTTCGAAATAATAAGTTTACGTCAAGCCTATCCGCATTATAACAATAATTTTTTCGGACTTTCAGGCTAAACCTAGGTTTTCCTATGGATTGGATCTGCTCACTTAAAGTGGGTCTGGCTGCAAAAACACATACAAGGGTATACGCACAGTCACATCACGTGCAAAACATACAATCCACGTGAAAGCCCTAAGGACGGAAGATGCGAAATTCCTGCACACAATTGCAAGACGCAGACGAGTATGCACAGAGCAAAGGCTATGAAAAAATTTACAAGTTTGAGTAGTTACCAAGACAGTATCTTAAGACAGACAACATGGTATGTGATTTGAGATAGAAAACAGGTCCAATGTATCAGTGGAAGTGGACTAAACCGTCAGACCGTGAGAAGGCCATATGATGAACACCAGGTTATTCGAAAGAGTTAAAAGTGTTGTCAAGAAATGTTGATCCTGTAAAGAATGAAGAAGCTTGCCAACAAGCACTATGAAAGCGGCAAGACAACTTTGTGGCGTTCAAGGCGAGGTGAAGCTTACAGCTATTGAGAAATGGGACCATTTGAGCTGTTACAAGTTGGCGGACGAAACATATCAAACAGCCATTTCACAGTGTCCAAATTGCGTATTCAATTTTCGCAAGCCAAGAGAATGTTGGTCAGTTATCCACTCACCCAGATACATTGCAGTATGTTGCAAAGGCACATTACTAACAATTCAGGTTTTAGTTCAAGATTTATTGCACCCATCTCCTGCCTCTGAAGCTCAAAAGCACAAGTTGAAGACCTTGGTCCAATCCCCAAGATCCTACTTCATGGATGTCAAATGTCAAGGTTGTTTGACCATTACCACCATCTTCTCCCACGCTCAAAGTGCTGTTACTTGTGAATCTTGTTCTCAAGTCTTGTGCACCCCAGCTGGTGGTAAGGCCAAGTTGACCGAAGGTTGTTCTTTCAGAAGAAAGTAAACGTGATGTTCGGATCAATTTACAAACACATAAAAAGTACGCCCAAAAGTGGCTATGCCGCTGTACAAACTATTTCATCGGACAACGATAATCATCAAACATAACCTGGTTATATATTAATTTAATATATAAAAGTAATTGTCATAACGTAGGAAGTGCTAGCAGTTGCAAGCAGTCGGTGAAGAATGTAAGAGTTGCATGGATCGGCATATACTAAAAAGACAGTCTATAAACTTTACAACTTGGATTTCGAGCAGAATCTGACAACCTCGTCGATGGCTTTGGCCACCTTCTCCACATTGCCATCATTCAAGCCGGCAACGGAGGCCCGTCCACTGCTGACCAAGTACACGGCATGCTTTTCTTCCAATCTAGCAACCATTTCTGGGGTCAAGCCGGTGAAGGAGAACATTCCCGTCTGACTGACAATGTGGTCCCAATTGCCCGGGGTCTTGAGGTCGTTGGTGAGCGAGTTTCTCAACGCATGTCTCATCTTCATGATTCTGGAACTCATGGTGGTCAAGTCCTTTTGCCATTGCGCTCTCAATTCGGGGTCGCTCAAGATAGCAGCGACGATCTTGGCACCGTAGGCGGGAGGGTTGGAGATTTCGGATCTGATGATCTTGTTCAACTGGGACTTGATGGCCTTGAGCAAAGGCGACACGGCGTCTCCAGTAACCCCAGGAGGCGATATCACATGCACCGCACCGACTCTCTCACCGTACATACCACAGTTCTTTGCAAAGGACTGGCAGATGATGACAGGGGTGTTGATGAGCTTGTCGTTGATGGCGTGTCTGATGGCGAAACCGTCCTTTTCCAAGTCACCGCTGGCAAAGCCCTGGTAGGCGGAGTCAAACAACACGACGTGGTTGTTACGGTCCAATTCCTTCAAGATGGTGGTCCATTGTGACTGGGTAGGATCCAAGCCGGTCGGATTGTGAGCGCAGGCGTGCAACACGAAGATAGAACCCTTGGGGGCGGATCTGATGGTGGCGAGGAACCCGTCCAAGTCCAAGGACTTGGTGTCGTTATTCCAGTATGGGTAGTTCTCGACCCTGAAACCGATGCTGGAGAAAATCTGGTTGTGGTTGGCCCAGGTAGGCTTGGACAAGTACAAGGTGTGGGCACCGGCGTAGAACGTCTTGAGGAAAAGACCGGCCAAGTGCAACGCTCCGGTTCCAGACAAAGACTGCTGGCTGACGAGTCTGCCCTCGACGATGGCGAGCGAGTCGTTACCCAAGATAACCTTGGCGCTTTCTCTGACAAAGGGTTCATACCCTGCGATCGACAAGTACTCATGGTTGTAGTCGGGGGAGGCGATCAATTTGGCCTCGGCCTGTCTGACAGCGGGTAAGATCCAGGGTTTACCGTTTTCGTCACGATAGGCGCCTATGCCCAAGTCGACCTTGTCTGAGCGGGAGTCGGCGGTGTAGCGGGCCTTCAAGCCGAACAAAGGGTCTGGGGGCAACTCTTTGATGTCGGGGAAAAACGATGCCATGGTGGTGTGGGATGTGGCAGGAGGAGGTGGTGGCAGTGGTGGTAACGCTGGCACCGGTTAGTGAAGCAACGAAGTAAACGGATGCGGCCCACAAACTGGCTTTCTGGGGGACTATATAAAGAACCGCTGGAGCCGCCGGCAATAGTCTCCAGCCATCGTGTGCGCACCGAGCTCGCTCGGCACAAACGCAGCGTGAAAAAGGAACGCTAGCGGGAAAACTGCGAGGCGTCGGAATTAGCAGGCGCCTCGGGTGTCAGGAGATGGGCCTGGGGCAACTGGCGCACGCGAAACTGCACCTTCCACTGGTGCGGAGGGAGGGGAACACATGTGAATGACGCCGCACAGTGCGAGGGCGCCGCCTGCACAGAGCCTCGGCGTTAAATCTGGGGCATCCGACAGCACCGCCAAGTGCTGTGGAGGAGGGGGGAGAAGACCGTTAGGCGGAGCAGAATACTCGGTGTTGGAGATCTGGGACTAGGGTGGTACGGTGGTACGGTGACCGGTGACAGGGCGGTACGTTGACACGGTGACACGGTGGTGACCCCCCGTCCTGCTACGGGTCACGGACGCTCTCCCACTCGCTCGGGCTGGTCCTGTGCGGCTGTTTGTGGGGTCCGCGGCTGGTGGTCGCACTTGAGACACTGCGGTAGATGGGCCAACATTTCCACACTTGCGGGCAGCAGGTTCGCCCGAGACGTGCTACCCGCCGCGGTGCTGCGATCACGAGCTCCGACCAGTACTGATCGCGGATTATTTGCACGGGGTTTGGCCATGGCCTCCACCCTCCACCTGCGTGGGGGTCCAACTTAAACCCGGTGCAAGCTACGCCGTTTAATCCCTCAGCTGCACAAACCCCTCGATCGTGTGCTTAATGGGGACAAGAACTGTGTGGTGTGCTTGTCGCGATCTCTTCCGATTGCTGTCTGACCCCGTCTCTCAATTTTCCGTAGGTGCACCACCCAATGGCACCATCGACTTCTATTTTCCTTACAATTCGAATAGATAGCCACTTTTACGTCGTAAATCAGTTCTCCCATCGCCGAGACCCGTTGACATCTCTCTTTTCATTCGGAATGGAACTCGCTCGCCCAAACATCCCTAGTGCAATTCAGAACTTAGGACTCATCTTATTCCCATTCGAGCTTCTCAGCCCTAGACTTAGAACTCTTCGAGTTCCCCCTTATTACTGTTCACCTTCTGGGGTACTTCAATTATTGTACATTATACTATACGATAGCTACGGGCACAGTTTGCAAGCCCACTACCTATGCTAGCCCCGTCCAGGCGCACTCCAGTGACCTCACACAACAGACTTGACCTCAAAGAATCTCTTCAAGTAGTAGATCTGGAAAATGGAGTTGGCAGCAACAACCAAGATCTGGAACACCGACCACCACTTGACTCTGGAGTTGGTGGATTCCGCGGTGTTTCTGTGGGTACGCTCACGGATAACCAAGTATCCCTGTTCGGCTCTGACGTCTTCGGTAGCCTCGCTCAATCTCTGTATGGCGTAGTCCAAGGTGTCGGCCTTAGGGTCGTTGACGTCCACGTAGATGACTCCGTGCACGTTGAACGACACATCCAAATCGACTCTTCCGGTCTTCTCGTTGGAAAAACAGTAGTAGTACTTACCGTCGCTTTCAGCACGGATTCTCTCGTCACCGTGGTCCTTGTTGTCTTCTCTCAACACCACCTGGTTGTTGGGAGACAAAATGAAAAAGTCCACCGTGTATTGCTCGGCATTGGATGGGTTTCTCGAACCCGCCTGGAAACTAATAGCCAATTCGTCGTTTCTCTTCAAGGACTCATAGAAACATTGCTTCGAGTATGGTGCGATCAACACATTGTGTGCCACCACCGCTTGCAAAAGCGCAGCAAAGAACAAAACCACGCTACTTTTCATGATCCCAGCGTTGTTTAGAATGGTACAGTGATCTATGCCAAACAGTCTTTGCTGTCCGTAACGCGTCCAAAAAAAGTGCAAACACGACCTCAAAAATTCATACATCCTGTATATAGCCAATTGTGCTAATCCAGACAAGACTATAGTTAGAGAACCATTAAGTGTGTAATACTACACCGAATGTTTTGACTCGACCTCCTGGTCTCCTACAATGACCCTAGAATTTTCCACAGGGAAGAAATAGCGTTATGGCATTTTTTTTTTCATATCGTCCAATCAGCTGCGGACCCCGGTCTAGGCTGATAGCACAGTTCTATCAATTAATTGTATAAACATGTCTCTAGGCTTTCCTAGTTGGTAACAAACAGTCTTCCTGCCTCCCTGGACTTTTGGATGAGAAGTTGGTCCACCAAGACCAACGCAGTCATCGCTTCCACAATAGGAACAGCTCTAGGAGTCACGCTAGGGTCGTGTCTACCTCTAGCAGCTAACACACCGGGAGTCCCGTCGTAGGAGGCGGTCTCTTGTTCCTGCGAAATGGTTGCAGCCGATTTGAATGCAACAGAGAAGTAGATGTTTTCTCCATTGGAAATACCTCCCTGGATGCCACCGGAGTTGTTGGTCTTGGTTCTCAATCTCTGAGAGTCCTTGTCAAAGAAAAACATGTCGTTGTGCTTGGAGCCTGGGACTTGGGTGCCCAAGAAGCCGGAGCCGAACTCGAAACCCTTGGTCGCAGGTAAGGACAACATGGCATGGGCCAAAGTAGCCTCCAACTTGTCGAACGCTGGTTCGCCCAAGCCCACGGGACAGTTTCTTACCACACAGGTGACCACCCCTCCTATGGAGTCCTTGGCGTCTCTGTATTTTTCGATGACCTTGACCATCTCCTCTCTCACCGAAGCGTCAGGACATCTGATCGGGCCCACACCGTCCACTTCCTCCCTAGTCACGGTGTTCAACAAGCTCTGGAACTTGGCACTGGTGGGGTCTCTGTCCATGGCGATCTCGCCAATGCTGGAGACAAACGCCACTATCTCCACGTTGTTGGCCTTGTGCAAGATCTTTTCGGCAATGGCACCGGCGGCGACTCTGCCGATGGTTTCTCTGGCCGAAGATCTGCCGCCTCCCGAGGAAGACTTGGTGCCGTACTTTTGTATGTAGGTCCAGTCAGCGTGAGAAGGTCTTGGGTACAAGTCGGTCTCGGAATAGTCGTGAGGACGGTGATCCTCGTTGAGAACCAACATCCCGATGGGAGAGCCCAAGGTGATCCCGTTTTCGGTCCCGGACTGGATGTGCACCTGGTCCTTCTCGTTTCTAGGGGTAGACAACTTGCTCTGGCCAGGTCTTCTTCTGCTCAACTGAGGCTGGATGTCGGCCTCGGTCAATTCCAAGCCTGGAGGACATCCGTCGACGATGCACCCCACGGACTTGCAGTGAGACTCTCCGTAGGTGGTAACCCGAAATAACGTGCCGAACTGGGACATGGTTGGTTATGTAAAATGTGGATTACAAGATGAAAATTTGAGATTCGATGTGACTCCGGTACCGCTGTGAGTAATACCTCGCGATTATTTCACTCACGTGCGGAAATTATCGGGGGTTTCGCATTTTGGGAACCCGAGTCCCAACGGCTGCAAAGTTTACAGTGAGGCTCACAGAAAAACCCACACCTGTATTGAGGTGCCATATATGCGGAAAACTACAACTTGGCGTTGTCTTTGCTCTGATAGTCCTGGATGCTCTGTTGCGCCAAGCCCGATAACGGGGTGTAGAGCTTCGAGAACCCGGCTGCGTTACCGGAAGCACTGCCCTTCTTGACTCTCATGGCGATTCCTTGACTAATGACACAGAGTCTGACCAATCCAAACACGTATCCGACGATCCAGAGGTCCGACGCGTTATTGGACGGGTCCTGGGGATCCCACGAGGGTGCACCGTAGGCGGTGTGGTACTGCTTCAATCTCACGGCGATCTCGTTGAGCGACAGCGGGTTTTCCATGCCAACGTCCGTCTTTTGCGGATGGTATAACAACAGATTCAAGCGGTTGGGGAACTGGAATGCTTGCAAGAAGTTGGCAAGGTCAAACAACGGGTGTCCGAACGTGCAGAGCTCCCAGTCCAACACCGCCTTTACCTTCTTGGTGGAGGTGTCAAAGAGAACGTTGTCGATCTTGAAGTCGCCATGGATCAACGTGAGCTTGGCAGGGTCCTTGGGAGCGTTGTCAAGAGTCCACTTGCAGATGGCGTCAAACTCGGGGATTGGGTCCACCGTCTTTGACTGGAGCGTAGCTACGTTGCTCAATGTCCTTATCTGGCGCTGGAAGTAAGTCGTTCCCGCGATCTTGGAGAGGTTGTGGAATTGGGGGAAATGGTCCTTGGGAAGCTCCCGGATGAGTTTATGGGCATCCAACAAGTGGATGGCGCTGACAGTCTCCATGATGCTCTTCCAGTACAATTCCTTGTCGCTGTCGGATATACCCGGCATGTCGGGGTTCTTGATCTGGTCGCCCTCGATGTACTCCATGATATAGAACACGTACCCGATGATGGACTCATCCTCACACAAGACGTGGACCTGAGGAACGGGGACGGGACGGGAGTTCCCCTGGTTCAATACGTTGATACCTCTCAAGATGAAGAACTCCCGTTCTATGGCATGTGCCGATCTGGAAACAAGCTTGCTGTTGGGAGATGGTTTTCTGCGCAACACGTACGACTTGTCGCCATCCTTCAACAAGTAAGTGGGGTTGGACTGGCCAAACGAGAACTGCTGGATTCCAAACTCCGTGGATCCAAACTTGGGTAGGTCGACTCCAAGAGTAGTTCCTGGCAGAGCTGACGTGCGTCTCAACAGACTCAAGTAACTGGTGACCTTGGCCACATCAATAGGGTGTCTGACAGCGGTAACTTCTGGAGGTGCCATTGGATGCTGATACCGAAGAAAAGTGAGGTTTCAAGTGAATATATACCGCTATTGTCAGCATGCTAAGTATTTCGCAGTGAGGTGGGGTAAGACTTCCTCGGCACCAAACCGCACAAACCCATAATAACTGTCAACGGCGCTTATACCCCCGAGGCCATCACCAACCAGCTCTTACCGAAACAAAAATGCCGAGCCCCTCTCTTCTTCACTATCTGATCCAGAACTCCGCAATCAGTGATTCACATCCAGGAATGTCTATTACAAAGCATTCGCTTTCTAGCAAATAGCTCGTGGCTGAGTGCGACTATGAAGATCCAAGGCAAAGCAGAGCCGTTAAGTTTGGGGAAGTCCGAACATTTGAAATTGCAGTTTGGTAAACATCCGTACCGCTGTGCCAACACGGTTCTGCCACACTGTGCCGATTAGCCAGGTCTGCTGCCCTGGTAGTTCTACACCTTGGAGGTTATTGCCAATCGCATATATATATAAACACACACTCCGAACCTAAATCGATAATTGGCTATAATTAGTGGAACACCTTGTCAAAGTCGGTGAGCACGAATCTGTACTGGACGTCACCCTTGTTGAGTCTGGTCAAACCCTCGTGGACACCCTGTTCACTGAGAGGAATCTTCTCGATCCATGGCTTGATATCGTTTGCCGCAGCCAACTTCAACATGGTGTTGGCTTCCTTTTTGGATCCAAGCAACGACGAGCCGAAGGAGGATCCGTTGTCCAAGAAAGAGGATGGAGCGACCTCAAACTTCTCGGAAGAGTCTGGTAATCCAGCCGAGACGAACTTGGCGTGGACCTTCAACACGTTCAAGTAGTCGTTAAGGGCCAAACCGTCAACACCGGATGCACAGTTCAAGATCAAGTCGAAGGAGTCGGCGTATCTGGAAGTCCATTCCTTGTCTTCACCGGTGGCAACGAATTCGTCAGCACCCATAGAGAGAGCATGCTTCTTCTTGGAGGAGGATCTGGAGAATGCAACCACCTTGGCACCCAAGGCATGGCCGAACTGAACAGCCAAGTGGCCCAAACCACCGATACCGATGATACCGACGGTCTTGCCTCTGGCGTCCTCGCCCAAGTTTCTGACCAATGGAGAGAACACAGTCAAACCAGCACACATCAAAGGAGCAGCAACGGCAGACTCGATTTTTTCAGGAATTTCAAACACGAATTGCTCGTCAGCAATGGCGTGGGAAGCGTAACCACCCTGGGTAACGTATCCTTCAGAACGAGGGTCTGGAGAGTTGTATGTGGAAACACGGCCGGCACAGTAGTGCTCGTTGTCACTCTTACAACGGTTGCATTCTCTGCAACCACTGTTCGCAGCACCAATTCCGACTCTTTGGCCGACCTTGAAGGAAGTCACCTTGTCACCAACAGCGACAACGTTACCGATGATTTCGTGACCGACCACCAAGTCATTTCTGTTCAAGTCTCTCCAGGCGCCCTTGATGGTGAGAAGATCACTGGCACAGATACCACACACCTCGGTCTTGAGAACAACATCGTGGGGGTTGATTCTCTTGTGCGTATATTTCACCAACTTTGGGTGTTCCCAATTCTTGATGCTGTCAACACCAAATCCCTGGAATTGTTCTGGTACGTTTTCGATGGTCATTATTGCTATGAATATTTTTGAGCACGAAGCGAACTGGCTGGCAATTTAAATCAGGCTCCAGACCCCCCACCAACCCCCAAAACAACCCCACCCCATCATCACGTGACACATACTCGCGCCAATACTCCCTAAAGGGTCCTATTTCGCGCCAGATTATAAGCGGCAAAAGGTGGGAGATGTGTAGGTGGGGGACAATTGTAGCCATGCGGGGATATTTGGCGGAGGAGCGCTAGCGTCAATCGAGCTAACCCCGATTCGGCGCTTTTCTAGAGACAGATGCACGTCGTTTTTGGAGGCACGTCCCTTATTAAGATAACGTAAGACAACAGGGTTTCAAAGAATCTTTGGGTTCACCAGCATCCTCGTTTTGCGCCTAGGGGCCATGAGATCGTAAGTCCATGTGGTGGTTTCATAGATAAGAGCAATTGCGAGCCGTGGGCCCACTACATCGGACCTGGTGATTGTTGTAGGTGCGTCTTCCGTTTGGTGATCACTTATTCTAAGTGGTGTCTTCTTTTAGGTGGTGCTTTATAGCCTCTGGTTGCAATAGCTCGCCAACTATTCGCGAGTCTCCTTTAAAGCGTTTGCCCAAATCGTGAATGCCACAATGGAATCGCCCAACTCGGCTATGAGACGAGTTCTGCGCCAGCGAATCTCAGGGTGGACAAATCAGTATTGCTCTAAGCCATACATCACCAATCGGTATTGTTCTGGTTTGTATGTATTGCAGCAATGTCGTGATCGTAAAGTGCGGCGCAACGCCACGATAATTGACACCCGTCAAATTGTCTGCATTAGACAGGACTGAGATTCACCAGAGCTCCTTTGTCAAGCTATACTGGTTTTCCGTTTAGCTTGAGCTATTGCAGAGCACGCTGTTTCCCCAATTGGTTTCTCCTCGTGGCCTATACCGTTATGGTGTGTAGCTTTGAGAAATTGGCAGCTCTCAATTTCAGAGCATTGCAAATGTGATAGCTGCAATTACGAATTTGCAACTATGGCTGATCTAGACCGCAACGTTCAGGTGTGAGCACGAAATTAGGACTAGTCCTTGTAAATCGGCTTACTATGAGGAAGATCAGGGGCTTGTAATCCCCTGGGGTATTAGGGAGCTGTAGATCTTTCACAGAGTATAAATGCAGCAGATTTCCTCCCATCAAAGCCAACAATAAGACAATCCACTATGTCGTACAAACCACTCGGAGCAGAGGTCGTTGACCCTGTTGCAAGAAACGCCTCAAAGACATTTAACTCCGCACAATTAACCAAGGACGACATTGCCAAGTTCCAAGGTGTCGTCAAGTACCCCGAATTCTTTGGAGAGTTCAAAGCTGAAGACGAGGGCAAGTACAACAACTTCAAAAACGTCGATGGGGCTAAGAACGACAAGGGACACCTCGGGAACTCGGACTTTGGTGCTCTCTTCAAGGAAGGCGTCAAGTATGCAACCGAAGACTTGTCCCCCAATATTGGTACTGAGATCACGGGTATTCAACTTAGCGAATTGGATGACCAAGGCAAGAATGACTTGGCATTGTACATTGAGAAGAGAGGATTGGTGATCTTTAGAGACCAGGACTTTAGGGACAAGGGTCCTGCCTTTGCCAAGCAATTTGGGGAGTACTTTGGACCATTGCACATTCACCCTGTTGCTTTCTCCGCCGACAACCACCCCGAACTCTTGGTGACTTTCAGACCTCCTGGTGACCACTCGCGTTACGAAAGAAACTTTGCAACCAAAACGAACTCCGTTGGATGGCACTCGGATATTAGCTTCGAAGAGTATCCAGCGTCGTTTTCTTTCTTTGTTGCCTTGGAGGCCCCCAAGAGTGGTGGAGATACGGTTTTCGTTGACTTGAGAGAAGCGTACAAGAGATTGTCTCCACAGTTGCAAAAATTCTTTGAAGGATTGACTGCGATTCACACCAACTACTACCAAAACCAGGTGGCTGCGCTCAACGGAAGCCCCGCAAAGGTTAAAGGAGACTATTTCACAGAGCATCCTTTGGTTAGAACCCATCCCGTCACCGGAGAGAAGAGTTTATTCTTCTCCAGAGGATTTATCCACAGTATCAAAGGCCTCAAGATTGAAGAGTCCAACTTCATTTTGAACTTCTTGGAACAGCACGTCACTGCAAACCCGGAAATCCAAGTTAGAGCCCAGCACAAGGGTACCGAAGCTAGAACTGTGATCGCGTGGGATAACCGTATTTTGTTGCACACGGCCATTGCTGACTTCTTGCAACACGAAACAGGATCGAGACACCATTTCCGAATTACTGTTTTGGGAGAAAGGCCATTCTTCGAAGCCGATAAAAAGGAAGGAGAACAAGGAAAGGAATCTGAACAAACCGAGAAGGATCTGTCCAGTGGAAGCAGCCACAATAAATCCAACGAGGCTACTTCGAACGAAAGATCGGAGACTGATTCCGGAAACCCTGTTTTCGAAACTGTTTAATTCGAATAGTCTTAGATTTTATTGTCTTGCTGGAACAAGCTGTTTATTTTTACTCTTGAAGAGAGCTGTAAGTGGGTAACGACCCCTATATATCTATTCTTTTTGCATTCATTATACCCATCCTGGTATGGAGTCAAAGCTATTTAATATTTAGGGAGTAATAGTTATAAATACCCCTCTGCGAAGATTCCAGCGGCCATATTGCTTCACTATACTTTTTGTCTCTCTTGCTTTTTAGTTTATGAGCATCTTTCAAATTGAAATAGCCAATGGAACAGTTGATCTTTCTAGAGGCATACTTTAAAAACTCGGGCTTTCTGACCTTACTGACAATCTTATTTCCCGTCTCTAAATCGTAGTAAACCAAGTTAGAGGATGCGAAAGACCCACCGAAGGAAGAGGTGGAATTGGTCGAATTAACGATCCTCGAGAATTCTGGGTCGGACTCTTCTAACTTGTAGATCCATGACCGTCTGCCTTCATTATCATAAAATTTCCAAACTTGAGGAGTGACAACGGGATCCACAAATGACTGCTGGAGTGGAGTGATCTTAATGTGCTGACCCTTACTGGTAAGATCAAACAAGATTTTGTAGTCAAATTCGAGGGCGCTTAGCGAACTGTCGAATATCGTTTTGAGCAATTGGTCTATATTCCAACGTGTGAGGTTTTTGATTCCCGTGAGATCCAAATATTTGAGTTTAGAGTCATTATCTTTGAGGAACAAGAGAAGGTCATCGAATTTGACACTTGCATGGCTTATTGATAGAGACTCGAGGTTGGTGAACTTGCTCTTAATGACGCTCAAAATTTTGTCATTAACGGGGAGTCCTCCTAAGTTGAGATACCTCAAGTCCGGAGCTTTCAAATGACGAAGAGTATAGAGCAAGTAAACGTCAGAAAGTGGTGAAACGACATTGCTATCAATCTGGAGATTGAGCCATTGCAATGATTCATTTGCCACTGCTGGATGCTGCGTTAGGAAGTTGATCAAGTCTTTGGTAGTCAATTTGGAACAACGAGCTAATGACAAATGAGTCAATCTTGGGAGGTGCGATAAATGATTTAAAAGGATGGTTGAAGTAATAGATGTGTGGTTCAAATCAAGCCGAGTAATGGAACCAAGTGCTGGTAGTAATTTCATGAAAACATCAGGGGTGAGACTTGCGCAGTCATGGAACGAAATCTTCATCAAGTTATCCAAGGTTGAGCTTTCTGAAGTTTGAGACTTCTGCGCCTGCAGTGGTACTAAATCATTGTAGCTTAATTCTTCCATTTCAAAATCGTCTTGGTCTTGGGTGACTTCCTCTTTCATTTCAATATCGTTATTTATATCTGACACACCCTTGATCTCAAGCTGCTGGAATGCCCTAACAAAGTCGTCAGAAGAAGCTCCGCAGAAGTCAAGAGCCTGTATTTTAGGTAGGTGGTTAAACAACAAATCAAGAACGTTGACGTCCATGTCATCCTGAATGTTCTCTGAGGCCATAAATTCAATTAGGTTGGGAGTAAGCCTTAGAGCACTTGCTATGGTGGCGCTGGTAACCATTTGGATCTCTTGGTTCATTCTCCCAGTCCTTCCGAGCCCTATGGAGGTGAACTGCTGAAAGTCCATGTATTCGACGTAATTGCCGATTGTCGGACTATTGAGCAAATTGGAGAGAAACTTGTCGAATGCATGAGGGCGATTGAAGATTGCATATTTGTATAAGAAGCACAAGGACAATTGGTGGATTTTCTTCAGAAGGAGAGGTATGGTATTGGCAAAGTTTTCCAAGTTTGAGTTAATGCTGATGGAGTTCTCGTCGTAGTAGACTATTTCGATGATTGTGTATAAAATTTCAAGGGGAAGAGACAAGAGGGGAGAAAACGGCTCATCCTGTTCACCGTCGGATCTGGTTCCCTCTGAATCATTGCTAGATTCCTCTTCGCCGTACTGGACGAGATCTTGGCGGCTAGGATGGAGCAGGGGGTGGTCGTAAAAACTAGAGACACTTTCACGACTGGGACCATAGATGCTGTCTTCGATGATCTGGTCCTCAATGGAATGCATATGGTGGTCAATCAGGGGACCTGCTGTTTCTGGTGCACTGTCATCACGGGAAGTGATGGGAGAGAGGTTGAAAGTGGAAGGAATGGAATACTTTTGGTGGGGCAGGAGCAGTCTCTTGCGGGAACTCAGCCGGTTGCGAGACGCCAGGCGGTGGCTCGAGACCAGACGGTGGCGGTTGTTGCGTTCCTGGGAACAGGCCCTGGGTCGTCTTTCATCAGGATGTGCAAACGGGTCTGGGTGCTTGCCATGTCGCCTGGGGTCGGAGTCAGGGTTTGATGCAGTGTCGTTGAGCAGATGGGAGCTCAGGTTCCATTCCCAGTCTCGGGGCACATTTCCTTGGGTGGAAGATGTCTGGCCCATGGAATATAAGTTGGGTGTGCTGTGTGCTACTCTGAACGAGTTGTCCTCGCTGAGATTGATCATCACGTTTCTAGTATGCACACTAGATCTGGCACGGTTGCAAGTGTGGCAGCGACGGTTCTAGTAGAAGAGAGCGGCAGCAGTGGTGGACGGCCGACCTAGTTACAAGTGGTTGAAAGTCTACAGCAGCAAATGCCCCGGCAACGTGACCCTCGTGTTGCCTCTGGTAGCATAGCATGCTGCGGTACCCCTCCGCTCGCTAGACATTCCTGGAACGAGTCTCTCCACAACGAAAACGGCAACAGCGCGCCAGCGGGGGTGCGGGCGTAGAGAGTGATGAGCTCACGGCTCCGGGGACGGGAATGGATAGGCGAAGACATGGATCGGTGTACGCACCTGTTCCTAGGGAGAGCGTGTTGTTTCGAGGGCTTGGGTTTGTAGCGGCGTGATTCCACGGTGTCTCGCAGCAAGGGTCTGGTACCGGTTTCCCGCCAGAGCTAGAGGGCGCAACACTCGGGCTTCGCTTCCCCCGCCAAATATCGCCCATTTAGTGAGGCCGCCCGCACCGCTCGCGCCAAAAATGCCGTGAGGTGGAATGCACACAAGACACGCCCCGACGCAAGTAGCGGCCCTACGGACCGGTGGCTAAATGGGCCACAAGTGCACTCGCCTTGCTGGAGCAAATCCAAAGCCTACCCGGTTTTTCA
Source organism: Suhomyces choctaworum (assembly GCA_030568475.1). Classification (NCBI taxonomy): domain Eukaryota; kingdom Fungi; phylum Ascomycota; class Pichiomycetes; order Serinales; family Debaryomycetaceae; genus Suhomyces; species Suhomyces choctaworum. The sequence continues at coordinate 102,967 of JAJMGE010000035.1, read as the reverse complement.
GCAAGCCCGCCGTAGAGCGGCTGGTGACCATCCCGCTGCTTCCCTCTGGAACCGCTACGGTCGATGCGGGCCTGTTCGACCCTTCCGACGACCCCAGATGACTCCCGTCCAGGTAGTGCTGGAGTTGGCCGGGTTATGTAAGCGGGCCAGCGGGCCGGAATCATGGAACCATCGACCTGGGGGAAACGTGCGAAACTGACTCGCACCGTTCAACCCCCCTCCAAATTCCCCCAATCCACTTCCACCTGCCTCCACCGCCAACCATGGGAAGCCCCTCATATAGCACGCCTCCTCCCTCAAACATTCCCATGGAATCGGACGACGAATCCGTCCTGGAGTTCGAGCGATTGGAGTCTACTTTGCCCGATCCATTGAAGCGCTCGGCCACCTCGTTGCTCGAATTGTTGAGCGTCTCCACTCAGAACCCCCATGTGCACGCAAACCAGCCGTATCCCCTAGGCCACCACCAGAGTCCCTCGGGTTCCAGCACCCCATCATTCAACTCTGCGAGAGATTCGGGCTATCCCTCCTTGAGAGCCCCCAAGCCCGAGCCGCATGGCAGAACTACAACCTTGCACTCGCATTTGGTGCAAAAGCTTTCCGAGTCCAGCCAAGGTCGGGAACACTCGCCTGTGCCCTTACCCAAGCCTGCGTTCAACGAGGAAATTAATAAGCCCGCCATGAACACCAAACAGTCGTCCACCGGTGTGCTTTGGGTCACCGAACGGGCCTCGGAGTACGGCTACAATTCCGAGGATAACCACGATTGGGCCAACTTGGGACAGGGTGCCCCGGAGCACGGCGATACCGTCCCGGGGTCGTTCAAGAGACCCACCTCGGTGCCTGTCCCCGACCATTCCAAGGAATACGCCCCTACTGCCGGGATCAAGCAGTTGCGCGAAGCAGTTGCGAACTACTATAACGAAACCTACAGAAAGGGCAGGTCGTCGAAGTATACCTACAAGAACGTGTGTATCGTCCCTGGCGGAAGAGCGGGCTTGACCAGAATTGCTTCCATCATCAGCGACTGCTACCTCTCGTTCTTCCTTCCCGACTACACGGCTTACGCCGAAATGCTCTCTCTTTTCAAGAACTTCTCGCCTATCCCCGTGCCCTTGAGTGAAGCCGACAACTACGAGGTCCACCTCGAGGTCATCAAGCAGGAACTCGTGAGAGGTGTGAGTGCATTGCTCACCTCCAACCCAAGAAATCCTACCGGAAAGTGCATGAGCCCCTCGCAGTTGAAGAGACTCCATGCGTTCTGTCGCCAGAGCTGTTTGCTCATTATGGACGAGTTCTACTCGCACTACTATTACGACGATGGATGTACTGGTTCGTCCATTTCTTCGGCCTCCTATGTCGAAGACGTGAACAAGGACCCGGTGTTGATCCTCAATGGTCTCACCAAGGCGTTCCGTTTGCCTGGATGGCGTGTGTGCTGGATCTTGGGACCCGAGGAGTACATCAATGCATTGAGCTCTGCTGGTTCCTTCTTGGACGGTGGCTGTAACGCCCCATTCCAGTATGCTGCAGTGGACTTTTTAGAGCCACTCAAGGTCAGGCAAGAAATGAAGGCGCTTCAGATCCACTTCAAGATGAAGCTTGACTATATTTTAGGCCGCCTCACCAAGATGGGATTCAAGTTCAACGAGCGCAACACGCCCAACTCCACGTTCTACCTCTGGTTGAACCTTTCCCATTTGCCTGGCAAATTGTCCAACTGCCTTGGGTTCTTCCACGAGTGCTTGCACGAGAAGGTGATTGTTGTTCCTGGCTTTTTCTTCCTCATCAATCCCCAGAACTTGTCCAGACTTGAGGACGTCATATGGTACAACTATGTCAGAATTAGTTACGGCCCCGAGTTGCTGCAGTTGGAAATGGGAATGGATGGCATTGAACGGATCCTCCACAAGTTCGGCTGTCTTCCTTACGAGCTTTAGATAACGCTTTAGAGTAGTAAATACAAACGAACGGAAACAAAGCCCCAGGTTATTCCCCGCAATATATTCCAGTCTACTAGCGTGTGCAATCTATTGAACCGCGCAGTCTCGCAAAATGTCGCTGTCATTTTCTCTGTCTTGGGAAACACCGCAAAGCTCCTGGGTATACAACGAGTAGCAAAGTCATCCCTGGCCCTTCTCGGATTTGCTTCAGACATCGCCCACAATGTCCCTGAATACATTTCCAGAAACCATACCCACGACAATTGCACAAGTTGCTGATGCATTGGCGTCACAGGACCCTCACGGTACGCTATCAGGAACTGACGTACCATCAACAGGATCGTTCATGGGTCGCACAGCGTGGGTTGCATCACGCTTGGTCATAAGGCTCATCAATTGGATTTTGCTTGCAATGCCTTCAATTGTGGTAAATTTGCTAAGCACCAACTTTGAGCTCACCTTGTCATTATCATCCATTCTACTCTACTTGAGTTTGATCATTGCTGCCTGCTTCTTCGTGGTGAGGTACAGCTACCTAAACAGATACTCGAAGAGTACCATTGAGTTAGGTCATCAAAAAAAGGGTCTCAATGAAGGTATTGATCTCGCGGATCCTTCGAACTCCAAAAAGAGAAGCAATAAGTCCAGTACCAACTACCTAGATGAGTTCCTAAGTGCAATCAAAGTGTTTGGATACTTGGAAGGACCGGTTTTCCACGAACTTACGAAGAATATGACGACCCAAAAAATTGCAAAGGACGAGATTTTATGTTTAGATGAATCACTTGGGTTCTCTATTGTGGTGGAAGGCACCCTCAGAGTGTACACCAAAATCGAAAAGAAAAGCAAGTACGAAGAATTGGATAATTCCTTTGACCCCAATGAGGAGAGTGAACTCAATTTTGAGAAGGATGACATGCTAGTCATTGGAGATCAACGGTATCAGCTTTTGAATGAAGTGAAAAGTGGAGCTCCTTTGAGCTCTCTTATTAGCACCTTAGACTTATTTCAGCCCTTTACTGATCCCACTTTGGAGTCAAAATTTTCTGGCTTCAACATTCCCAGTGTCCCACCAAGAAGAGACACTATGGGGTCCCCGTTTAGTGACATATTGGGTGATAACTCGTCGTCCACTGCAAACTCTGAGCCAGTTTCTCCGTCGCAAGGTACCCCCATTTTATCATATCAAGATGATAAGAGAGAGGTACCCTTTTACCCTCACTTTGTTGTGAGACCAAAGGCACTAGAAGTGAACGCGTCTAACAAGCATAAGCACGGTGGAGCAACCATTGCGATTATCCCTCATAAGGCATTTCAAAGGATACTGGAAAAATATCCTAAGTCCACCTCTCATATCGTGACCATGGTTTTGAATAGGTTGAATAAGGTAACCATGAATTCAGTCCACAACTACTTGGGTTTGACTAAAGAAATTATTGAAAGCGAAATCACTTTGAACAGGCTGAGCATACTAGAAAATGGAGGCCTTACATTGCCTCGATATTTGTATGATGGACTCATCAAGAAGGTTTTCAAAGATAGAGCTTCCAGCCGAGCTGTGTCTCCTGTACCATCATCCCTCAACATTCAAAAGAGCCATAGTGTGAATCAGGCTGCCACATCCAATGGTAAAAAATTGAAGACTTTGGATAGGACTGCTTCTTCCAGGTATGTTATGCTTGATTCTAGATCCAAGTCATCACATCCAGGTGACTTGTTATCTTCTGTACCCCTCTCGCGGAGGTCAGATTATTATCAGAGCCATTCACACCCACCTTTACCTTCCAATTTTGTACTGGAGGCGAATTTTGCAACAATCAAGTCCGATCTGGCTAATGCTTCACAAGCTGCTTCAAAAGCTGCAACCTCTCCCACCGCCAAGGAAGGGAAAGCATCACGAAGTGTGGAAAATATTCGTGATCGAACGTTTTCTGATAATATCGAAGAAACGGAAGAAACGTCTCTGAGAATAGCAATTATCGAAAGCATGTTCAAGCTATTGGGTATTGATGAGGGCTTGATATCCTTGCGTTCGTCGAACTTAGGCTCGAACCAATCATCTGTCCACTCATCTATGGTAGGGTTATCCAGTCTTATGAATGAAAAAGACAGCCGAAAGCACGAGAGTGGTTTATATGAGTCCGGCACTGGTACAGTGAAATTTGATTCTGGCCCAGTCAGTTTAGCTGGTGCGAGGACAGCGAGAAGCTCTACCCCAGTTAAGTTCTTTGATACCATTCTACAGAATGATTTAAAAAACTTCAATAAGCATAACAATCCTCCTAATGGAAGTCTCTTTCAAAATGGTTTAAAGAGGGAGTATTTTCAAGGTCGCACATCAGGGCAAGGCTCCATTCATCACGACTTCGGCGCTATCAAAAATGAGTTTTCGAGGCTATTAGATATAGATTATTACGATCCAGACACAGTATTGGTTAAACAGGGTACCTTTAATTCTGGATTGTATTTTGTTATTGAAGGCAACCTCGAGGTTCTCTATCATCCTACGAACAACAGCAATGAAACTTATTCTTCAATAAATAAAGCGACAAAAAAGCTATATACCGTCAACCCTGGGGGAATGACTGGGTACTTAGCTTCAATTGTTGGATTTCGCTCTTTTGTCACTATTAAAACACCGAAAGATCAAGGGGTAATTGTGGCACATCTTTCTAAATCCAACTTTTCTAGGCTATTGGATAAATATCACTTCTTACTATTGCCCATTGCCACTAAATTGAAAAGCTTGTTAACGAGGCAATTTTTAATCATCGATTTCGCATTAGAATGGTGTCATATCCCAGCGGGAAATGTTTTGTGCTCTCAAGGGGATTTAGCAAACGGATTTCATATTGTTTTAAGTGGACGATTCCGTCTGTTACGGAGCAACAAAATACAACATAAGAATGGACTGAATGTTGATTATCATAACTATAATGGAAATCTAATTGACGAGTCCAATAGCCCAAATCATTTGAAAGAAATAAAAAGCGACGAAGTAGAAGTTTTGGGTGAATATGGTCACGGTGAATCCATAGGTGAAGTGGAGGTGTTGACGGCATCTAGAAGAACAAGTTCACTTATTGCAGTGAGAGAATCGGAGACAGCTAGAATACCTAGAACTCTTTTTGAAATGCTATCTTTACAGAACCCTTCCCTAATGGTTAAAGTTTCAAGAATCGTTGCTAGCAAAGTCTCAGGTATACCTAGGAATGCTGATGTGAGCTTGAATGCAAGTACGCATATCTCTTCGGCGACCTCCCAGCATATTTCAAATGATTATAAGACAATTACGATCTTACCTACTGTCAATGGATTACCGGTACGTGAATTTGCGGATAAGCTACTCCACTCATTTAAAGCAATTGGAAGAAATGTAATTGCATTAGACCAAGCATCTACCTTAACTCATCTCGGAAGACATGCTTTTGATGAAAGATTATCGCAATTGAAGTTGTCTGGTTATTTTGCATACTTGGAAGAACGGTATGAGACAATCATTTACATATGCGATACTCCACTCAAGTCTAATTGGACTTCTACGTGTATCTCACAGGGTGACTGCATTTTGCTATTAGCAGATGCAGAAGATGACGTGGTTGCAACGGGCGTTGGAGATTATGAAAGATTATTGATCCAATTGAAGACTACTGCCAGAACAGATTTATGTTTGATCCATCAAGACAAATACGTTATTCCTGGCTCAACGAGCATCTGGCTCAAAAACAGACTATGGGTTCATGGCCATCATCATATTCACATGGAAATTCCTAGAGTTGCTGAAGAACAAGCAAAGAAGAAGGCGAATTTGATTGTTGATCTAGCAACTAAAATCAGTGGTAAGACAAATCCTAACCTCAAAATTAGCTTTGAAAATGTAAAATCCAAAGCTCTTTCATCCCTAGTCAAATTGAACAGCAGGTTCAATAAAACGAATGCCTATCATGTTAAGTCACCTCAGGCCCATAAAAATGATTTCTTGAGATTGGCAAGAATTCTTTCTAATGAGGCGGTCGGGCTAGTGCTAGGTGGAGGTGGCTCGAGAGGTATCTCACATGTTGGGGTAGTTCAGGCACTTGAAAGACATGGTATCCCTGTCGATTTGATAGGAGGAACTTCAATTGGTTCTTTTGTGGGTGGACTCTATGCGATGGAATATGATATTGTCTCCATTTATGGCAGAGCTAAAAAGTTTTCGAAGAGAGTGGCATCTGTTTGGAGATCTTTCTTTGATTTGACTTACCCTGTCACTTCGTACATAACGGGCCATGAATTCAACAGAGGTATATGGAAGGTGTTTGGTTCCACAGAAATTGAAGACTTCTGGATAAAGTATTTCTGCAACTCAACAAATATTACCAACTCCACAATGGATATCCATGAAAATGGATATCTGTGGAGATTTATTAGAGCTTCGATGTCATTAGCTGGGCTTTTACCTCCAATTGCATACAACGGATGCATGTTACTTGATGGTGGCTATTTGGATAATTTACCTGTGATGGAAATGAAGAAAAAGGGAGCGAAATATATTATCGCCGTTGATGTCGGTTCAGCAGATGATAGGACCCCCATGAATTACGGAGATACCTTATCAGGCTTCTGGGTTTTGTTCAATAGATACAATCCCTTCTCAAAGCACCCTGACGTTCCAAATATGATGGATATTCAATTGCGATTGGCCTATGTGGCTAGTGTCAATGCTTTGGAATTGGCGAAGAAAACTCCAGGTGTCATATATTTGAGACCACCAATTGAAGATTATGCCACCCTTGATTTTGCAAAGTTTGATGAGATTTACCATGTCGGATTGGACTATGCTGATTCAATATTCACTGCCTGGGAAAAGGACGGAAAACTCCCACCAATTCTAGGAATGGATGATAAAACGCGTAAAACTGATAAACGGAAGCTTCTATACAGAAGAAACTCTATTTAATCAGTCTTGAAATAACTCAATAGATAGACATTGGTGCGTTAGGAAGAGCGGTCACCGCCAGTAATAGTAAAAGTCACTGTAGGATGGCAAGCCCATATCTGCGCTATCAAAAAGGTAGTGTACCAACCGTCATTTGCAACCACCATCGGATTTCAATTTTTCAAGCATCTAGTCCACAGTTGCATGCATCAACACACTACGCCTACCGTATATGACTACTAGGATATGATAGCTCGGGCGCTTCGGCGAAATTTCTTTTCTCGAAATTGTTCTCGCCGAGCTTTTGGCTCAAAAACTCCAAGCGCATTGAAATACGATCCAACTGATGAGAAAGGTGACTTCACTACATTCGGAGTTCTTCCCTTCCTACAGAAGCGCTTAAATGAAACTGTCTTAACTGGTACCGGAACCACCCGACTTCCTGAGAAAAATCTTAGACCAACTCCAGACCAGCGCAGAATGTTGGCCATTCTTCAATCGCAGCACAGTGCAATTATGAATGGAGGTTTCAGAACAGGGAAGACTCTTGCTTCAGCCATCTATTCCTTGAACCTTACACTCTCTCGAGAACCAAAATATGGAATCATACGGCAGAGACCAAGTGTTGACAGTGTAATATTGGTTCCGACGGACGAAATGGTAGATTTGTACAAACAACATTTCGAAAACCTCACGACAGAAATTCCTCCACTTTGCTCTCCGGATGTGCTCAAGTTTCAAAAAACTACTTCGAGCTACTCGATTACAAGGAAGCCATTAGTGATAGAGTTCTTGTATTCCAAAAAGAAAAACCATGTGTATTCTTCTAACATGCAAGTGGGTGTCCCTCAAATTGTCGTGACAACATTATCTGGATTGCTAAATATTATGGAAAATAAACTAGGGCAGCAGACAAAAAGAATCAATTTATCCGACTTGCATTTATTCACAGTTGACAATATGGATGTATTTTTCAAGACAGCACACATCGAAACAGACAGCATCTTGAAGCGTGCAGGTCCAAAATCCAAATATATTAATAAAGCTGAAAGTTTGATAAAGGACATTCAAGATTTACATATGTCTGCTTACTCTGAAGATTTAGAGTTTCGGCTTAACGCGGTTAAAAAAGCATTCGAAAAAAATGTCGGGGTGCCTGACAAAGGAACATCTTCACTTGAGAAGAAATTAACAAAACAAAAGCGCAAATTCTTATACAAGCCAATACAGTACTGTTTCATAAGCAGTCGTGATGAGCCCTACAAAAAAGTTCTTCAAGCAAAAATGAATATAAATACTAGCAAGAATGTTCAAACAGCTATTGAAAATCATATTAGGACTGGACCCAAAGGATCAAATCTAGACTTCAAAATCTACGATTTGTATTCCAAATTTTTGTTTGATAAGAGTAATCAATTGACACAAAGGAACGAAGACCCATTTACGGTTTCTATTGAGAAGATTATTCGATTTACAGACGAACAAAGATTCTTGAAGGATAAGGAAAGGAAAGTCATCAATACTTCGTCATCTTTTAATTTTGATGAGCAGTATCTGAAAGCATTGCTGCTAGACAATAAGTCGAATTACAAGGGGCCTGTAAACGCCATTTTTCTGATCGGTCTACCCGATGAAAAGAAAACTCTCGTTCTCAACAACTTGAACGTAGAGAAGAATTACCCGACCAATACTGAAATAATGGATCATATGGACGAACATGTGAAACTTTCGAGAAATAACGTTAAGAATCTCGAAAAAGCTTTCCTCAAGTACAATATGTCAAGTACCAAGGATATGACTGAGAGTATGAACGTTCGTAAATATTTGATACCATTACTTACGAAATTTAGACAAGAAAGTCCCCATAACCCTAACTCATTTTTGATTATTGTCCCAGCATATGTGAACATTCCGGAAGTTGCAAAAAAGCTCTCTGCAACTAATTTCAATGAGAAGTTTTTGAGTTTTAATAAGAGCTATTCTCAAGAGAAACATTTACAAAACGAACTGCATCCGAACATTGACGGAAATCTCATAATAAGCGCTTCCCAAGCCATTGGACTTGGTCTCTCGAATTTTACGAATATCATCGCATTTGGTCTTGACTCCCTTTTGCCTGAATTAGCATACACATCAAGGAGTAAATTTTTATCGGTCAATGATATCTCAGGCATACATGATCCATTTAGCGACTTGTCCACGGCAATATTAAACCAACTAATCATGAGCCCGATAAATGCCGAAAAGAACATATTATTTGTTTATGATGCCTTCAGTCGAAATGTGACTCCAGAGTTGCAAGTCAAGACCGCACAAAACTTAAAACGCTTCAGTCAGGTCCTCATGTATAATGGATTACCAGAAAGGGTGAACATTAAAAGGCTATTTGCTGAAGATACAGACTTGGAGTACGGTATTGATAGAGAATTCGTCGACCACGTCAAATCTAAATCTGCTAAATAACCTTTACAGATGTGAAATACTTGTATATAATCTTTTTCTAATAGAACTAATAATCATTGAGTCATAAATATCTAGAGCATATCTGCAGTCAAGTTCTTATGCATTTACTGAACAATGCGTTGTTAGAAGCTTTCTCCACGAGCGAAGTTTAAAGTTTGTTGGCCTTTTGCTGACTTAAAACTTTCCTCTGCCGACATAAGTGTCTTATAAAATTGAATAACCTTAGTGTGTGATCTCACTTTGTTCTCGTTGAAATTTAATACTTGCAAACCATCTCGTGATACAGCTCTAGACAAAGCAACATAAGATTGCCCCGTTTCAAAGACATTTTTTAGATCCACTTTCAATTTAGGTAGTGTCTGGCCTTGTGATTTGTGAATAGAAATCGACCAGGCGAGGATAAGTGGAAGTTGCACTCTCGAAACTAATATTTGTTGTGTTTCATCTTCAACATTCCATTGTTCTGGCTCTACCAAAACCGTTCTGGTATTGACACCGTCAGGAAGTAAAAATTTTACTAATGGATATTTCTTGTTTTTGGATTCTTCCTTTATTTTCCTTAGCAACTGTTCTTTTCTTTCTTTATTTTCAGAAACTGGGTCACTGTCTACTATTCTCAGTGCTTGTTCTCCTTCTGCATTTGAGCTATCTGCACTTTTCTCCTCACCTATTGAGTTTTGCAGAAAAATGTAATCAGAACCATTTTCAGCGTTCTCTCCATATGCCTTCAAGTATGTATCCTTATCCATAAACCCGAGAACTTGTCCCAAGGATCCATTCACTAGGGTATCGTCATAGTTCTTGATACACATGACTTGTGCATCCTTCTTCAAGAAGAGTTGTGCCGGTGCCAAAAAATTTGACAAAAGAGTCTGCCGTTGTGGATTTGGTAGGGATCCCGCATCAATAGAATTAAATACTTGGGCAGATCCCTTGATTCTGTTCAATCTAGAATTATTTGCTCTGTCAACTTCCATTCTAGTTGCAAATAACTCTGTTGGAACAATTCCTGTAGGACATTGCAAAGGCCTTGATAGTTCATGAAATACTCTTATACTCCTTTCAGAAACAATGCCACTTCTCATTTCATTCAACATATCAATGAATACCTGATCTCCCTTTTGACGAAAAACTTCCTTCAAAATGATTGTTTGCTTGATGCATTCTTTCCACGCTTGACTTTCGAATGCGAATAATGGCTCCTGCGGTTGGCTTAGTTCATTACCGTCCGCGCTCGTCCGTTTTACCACCGGTGGTAGTTGATAGAAATCTCCGCAGACCACCAACTGAATGCCTCCAAAAGGTAAATGATTTTTTCGTATTCTTTTAGCAATCTCATTGAGCTTGTTGAGCAATTCGCCATCTACCATAGACACTTCATCAAGAACAAGAACCTTTGTGCTAAGCCACTTACCAACTGCTTTTCTGTTACGCCGCAACTTCTTGAGTAATTGATCAGTTGGCTCTTTTGCAAGGCCAACACCTGCAAAACTGTGCAAGGTTATACCGCCAATATTACATGCGGCCAAACCTGTTGACGCTGTGACAGCCACCCCACCTTCCTTATTTCTTCCTTTTAAGTTCTTGATGATCGTCTTTAGCAATACAGATTTACCCGTACCAGCTGAGCCTGTATAGAACAATGACTCACCTCTCATCACTTGTTGTAGCACGTACTCCTGTTCTGAAGACAAAATTATAGGCTTAACACTTTTAATGTTGTCACCTGATGGGACGAAATTATTGTTTTTGTCTGTCTTTTGCGTTGCTAATTGAATCGAATGGTAAGCATTCGACTTAGTCTTATCCCTTGCTCCATTTGTGGATGATGATGAAATTGTCCTGACCTGCGTTACATGACTGTTTGTTATGGGCATTCGAGGAGACAAAAAGCTTGCAATTCCCGAGGATTTTATTGGCAACATTGAACTCGTGGTGGAAGACAACTTTTGTTCCGAGCTCGCTCCTTTTGCCTGTGAATTTTCTGTTTTATCGAAGTCTATCTTATAGAAGCCGAGAAGGTTTGCTTTTTCAAGGTCAGCCTTAGCCTCATTCACATTCAGGTTCATCTCTATAGTTTTAACCTCTTTCAAAATGCTGTTCTGCGCTCCCTTCGCAGCGTGGCTCTCTGCTGCCTTCAATACTGCGTCGTCATCGTCGCTGAAATCGAATGTGTCGCTATCAGATAATGCATAGTATGTGGGAGCAGTAGTTTTTTGCCTTTTTATCCCTCCGTTATTCCGATCGTTGTCAACAAATACGTTGTTGGTGCCTAAATGACCATTTGAAATTTGAGACAACTTTTCCGGTATTCTATGCACTGTTTTCCTTATTTGTGGATGCGTAGTAGACCCTTGACTTTCCTCGCTGAATGAAGAGTCAAAGTCCACGGTCTCCAAAGCCCTTATAACAGAAGGATCTCTCTCAACTCCACCTATTACCTCTACGCCAAATCCGATATCTTTCATGTGCGATTTTGGAACTTGACTCCGGTAAAGCTGCCGTTTATGCAAAAATCTTTTTCTAAGGAGACGTTGAATCATTCAAAGCTGAACAGCAAACTAAATTTGCCCTTTCTATTTCGTGTGGCACAATGATGGTTTAGCTGTTTGTAGGTAATTGATTTAGTTGTATTATGATCTCTCCAATCCCACAGCTATCCAAACAGACGCGAATGGTCACATGACCCTACCTAAATTATATACAGGCAACCCAGGTTGAGTACTAAATATTTCTATTGCCCTATTTGTTGGCTCCAATTGCCCAACCCAACCCAGAAACAAACATTTGAGATAACTTTTCACTTGCATTATTTGTCGTAGCGGTAGCCTCACTGATAATCTCATTTGCCAAGGCTCCAATATTTTCTCTAAATTCGCTGGGTATTGAATATTCGTTATACTTGACAACGCTTTCCACGTCTGCGTCCGTGTATTGTGCTTCAATCTTTTCATTCAATTTCTGCCATTGCTTAAGAATTACCTTGGTATTGGGAGATACAGTCAAGTGCTCAAGAGTCAACGTGAGAATTTCTTGCTGCTTGAGTAGAAGGTCTAGTGTTTCCGGCTCATCGGGAGAAATGAATTTACCGACTTGATAAAACATCAACCATAGTTCATCCAAGTCCTTTCTGTGTTCAAACAATTCCTTGGATTTCTTGTATGCAAACAGAAAGTTACCATCTATTAATGATGATTCGATACATGCTGCCATAGTCTTATTGAACAAAGATTCGGCAGTCAACTGGTTTTGAGGGTCCTGCTTCCTAGTTTCACTCGCCCTAGAATTCTCAAAGAACATAATCAAGTCATTGCAGATTTTGTATAGCTTCTCAAAAGCCAAATATGACTTAGGATTGTATTCTAAAATTAAAGAAATAAGCTCAACTCCTGCGTTTTCTTCTTCGTTATTGAATTTGGTTATTAAGTTGAACGGAGTGAGTGGCTTGTTCAGCTCCGTATATATCTTGAAACTCCTTAGCTTGCTAATTGCTTTTAGGAGATGTTTTATGCTCACTATTTCTTTCCGTTTTGTATCATCTGCACTCTGAGAGCACAAGTCATCTAACAATTTGACACACTGAGAACATTCACGAAGTCTGCCACTTCTGTCATCTAAGTTTTCAGCACTATTGTATGCTTCCCAAAACTTTTCCAAAATAATATCCTCTATGATACTGAGAGGTATTTTAAACTCTTGATTCAAGTCCTTAATTCTATCGAAAAGTCCAATAGAGAGAAACCTTTCCACAATCAATGTGTGTATATCATGGTAATGGTCGACATTCACAAAAGTGCTTTTGAATAATTGAATTGAGGTCAAAATTTGGTCTGCATTTGCATTAGTGAGGCCAGCTGTGATGTTGATAACCTCACGTCTGCACTCGTTGGCATCAATCTCACCATACTTCAATTCCAAAAATCTGGCAATAGTAAGTTTATTAATTGGGTGAAGTTTTTGGCAAGTCGTTACTGTTCTTTGTAACGTTGCCACCGAATCCGCATTCGGTTCAAATAACCTCCGTATTGGGTTTGATTTGTCCTCAACAAAATTTTGTACGGAGCTATATTTTATCATTTCACGGACACTAATATTATGCTCTTTAGGTTCAATCCCATTTGTTCTGATATATTCGAGAGTGCTTAACACCAAATCATAGACTTTCATGACTTCCATCGAAGATATATGATCACTTTGATCAAGAGCATAAAAGTAACATGCGGCAAGGTAGTACTTAATAATTATTCTGTAGTCGTCAACCTGAAATTGCTTACTGTTTATTATTGAAGCAATGCTTAAATGCCAAATTTCATACCTTGGATAAATGCTGCTTGGGTTGTAATTAATTAACCAATGGAGAAGTGGGTTAAAATTATTTTTATTATACTTGATAAGTGGTAGAATGACCTTCAGAATCCAAGGCTTGATTCCTATTCTAGATCTTTCCTCCAGGGAATTGAGAGGCTCAAGTAACAATTCAAAGATTTTATGCTCTGAGGTGAGCCCTTCAAATTGGTCAAATCGCAATGCTTCCGGACTTCGAGAGCCATAGTTACTCCAGTAATACAAGTATGGCTCAACCACACCACTGTTCCAATTCAAAAAGGGACCGTATCCTGTACTAATGTCAAATAAGGGCTTGAAATGGTCGATTTTGATGCCGTATTTGCTTATGTATTTGACTTTGGCCCGAATGAATTTAAATATTATCTCGTCTTTCGAATCTTCTGGCTCGATTGAGAGATTCCCTATAAGGTTGTTTTGCCTTAAGAGTTCTGACACGCTGTTTAAAGCAACTTGGTCTAGAACAGTGGATTGGCCGAAGGAGTTTTCAATGATGCTGTTGATCGCATGAGAGTCTATGGCTTGGGTGGTGTTCAAATTCACGATTCCAGAAATCACCTTAGCAGTGATTTTTGGAGACATTGAGCTATAACTGCTAAAAGCAAGCAGTGTCAATATATTTTCAACATTAGTATATTCCAAGTTTAATTCTGGCCCGAAAAAGCGTGCAAGTTGATCTAAGACAACATCGGCATCTCTAAGAGTCCTGGATTTGGATATGAGTTTTAAGATTCCCCATAGTAGTCTTGCATCCTCGCCATTCGATAAACTGAAATCCATTGCAAATTGATTGGTGTTCACTTGTTTCCAATCCACACACACCAAGTATTTGTGCTGGTCGTTTGGCAACCATTTTTTGATGATTGAGGAACAGAAGCTAGACATCTGTCTACGACGATCACCTACACTATAGCATAACTAAAGGGTCGGTACTGATGTCCTTCGTTAGCAATAAGCAGCAGAGGCTTATTGATGAGTCCACGTCTAATGCTGTCAAATTTTATGACAAGATCACATCACAGTATCTTAAGTCCCGACAAGAGATATATCAACTCAACTCCACAATATTAAAGGAAATACAAGAAGACAAAGCGGCATCCCATGAAACTCAACTTAAATTGGAGCAATTTCTCTTTGACCTTGACAGAGTCATTGAATTATACCGAACTTACATGAATGAAGTGGCCAATAGCCTCTTGATCCGAATGAAGCACTCAACCACCTATGGTGATAACTTAAAGAAGGAACACGAGCAGTGGGCTCTGCTCATGGCAACCTTAGAGCATGACATAACGGACATAAAGGAAATCCAGAAACCAATCCTCGACAAGATGACCACTTTAGTGCGAAGCTTTAATAACAATTCAGTCTCCAAAAGTAGTAAGATATTCAATCCAAATAGCCTTAAGGAATATCGAGAACTGAACTCTGATATTAATTTGAATTTGTTGATTTTCACTTACGATGAACTCAAGGAAATATTTCAAGAAATTAACGCACATTTAAAGGACTCGACTAATGACAACTTCCAGATAGACACTTTCAAGAATGTGGACGAACTGTTGAAGAGTTTGCGTATATTAGATAATTTTAAGAAGGGAAAGTACTGCTACAAGTTTAACAAGTCTCTGTTACACGAAGTTGGAAGGTTCTCCAGCCTTGACGAGTATGACCAAGCTATTGACCAGACGCTCCAAAGTATTATGGGCTTGCTATCAGAAGGGGCACAAACAAAGGAGGAATGGACAGCAAACGCCAAGAAGCTTGAAATAATCAAAGATGCATTAGAACTGCATCAAGCATCGGAGACGTAAAAGTGTGTATTTAATTTACTTAAATACTAATATACAGCGTTCAAATGATCAATTGTAACGCAAAATATAGCAGGTTCGAGTACACGAAATAATCAGATGCTTTTAGGAGAGCTCTATTGGTTGATTAGGATTCCTGGAACTCAAAAACAGCCTCGTTCCTGCCGTTTACCTTATCCCTAATCTGAGACGGGAGAGATCAAGATTACCGAGTCTCCACGGATAAATACCATCTCTGACTTCTTTGTGATAGGTTCCTCGTCGCCTTCGCTGAAAATGGATTCTTGTGCATCACTCAATACCATGTTACAGTGGGAGTCGTATCCTTGGAGTTTGCCTCTCATTTCCCTTGCACCTCGTAATTTCACCAACACAAACTCATCTAATTGGTAGCGAATTAAATCGAGCGGTTCTTGTTGTTGTTCGTGTGATTCTGTTTGCACAGTGGACATTCTGACGGTGATGGTATACTTGTTCGAGTGAGTCTGTCCACCACTATTTGGGCTTATGCCTTGTCGTATGTCGCACAATGTCGCGCTAAAATTTTTTTTGATAGCTAACGAGGTTGTTCGTACCACAGAAGAATTATTGAAGAATAAGCATGCTCACATCGATAAGAGCTATTCTGACCAGCGCCACTCGTTATGCGCGAGCAAAGCCTTTGAGGTTCGGAGACTTAAAGAACGTGAAGTTAAGGGAGCCTATTGTTCCCAGTCATAAGAATTTCGATGTTTCTCCAGATCATCCATTATGGGCGTTTTTTCCACAAGGTAAGAACACCGAGACTGCATTAAGAGATTCAGAGCTGCTTGATACCAATTCTAGAGAATGGACGGTTGCTGAATTAAGAAGAAAGTCCTTTGAAGATTTGCACACTTTATGGTATCTTTTGTTAAAAGAGAGAAACATATTAGCCAGAGAAGTGAGATTAGCAGAATCCATAAGATACAAAAAAATAGATCAACATAATGAGCTCGATAACAAGCTCATGGAGTCTCAAAAGAGAATCAAAAGAGTTTTGTTGGAGAGACAAGTTGCATATGAAAGAGTTCAAACATTTACAACTCAGCAAAAAAATTACCTAGACGAATTCAAGGAAAGATATATAAACTGCAGCGAAGCACAATTAGGTGAGTTCAACGAAAAGCTCGTGAGATTGCAGTATGCATTTTTTGGTATGCAGCCCCAATTAAAGGACTACGATTTAGACAAAGATATCAACTCGAAATATGCTGAAGGCTTGAGCTATATCTCTAATATTAAAGCCGAAAGACACGCGAATGAACATCCTTCCGATTCCATCTTGCCATTAAATGGGCCCATGGAACAACTTCCATTTTTGTTACGCGATGTGGACCAAGCTGTGGCTGAAGTCAAGGAATTGAGGGAGGCGGGACAATCGTTGGCACTTTCCAAAATTGAGACAATTCCATTCTTAAAAAGTGCTGTCCAAAACTACATTCAATCTTCGAATAATTAAATATCCTGTACATAGATAATGGATTTCTTCTATAGCCCAACGAGTAGTTTACTATCAAGAGTCCGCTAACACTTACCACTCAAACCTAGATGTGTCTTAATTGTTCTTGCTTTGCAAACTTTTTGGGTGTCGAAATATGGCATATTCTGTGCGATGGAAAGGTCCAATCAAAAGTGTGCGACTCACAAAACTTGATAGGATTGAATTTCGTGAGCTACACTCGAACTATAGCTTATAATCAATGGGAGGAAGAATACATGGATTTTTAGGAGGCGTCTTATTGACGTCGGCCCTTACCTACTATACGGGGGAGTACTTCAAAAGAAATCAAGAGCTCATCTCAAGACAACTTGCACAATCCAACAATACAATCAATAATAGAATTCTTTCTGACCACGATTTGCGGAAGGAACTGGAGCCAAGAAGCTCTCACAAAGCACAAACATCACGCGTCAGCGTTTCAGAAACTTGCAAGGACATATGGAACGATGAAATTATCAAGGCAGTGAATTGGATCTACGGCATAGACTGGTATCAATGGGGTCTCTCCGCCGATAAAAAATTGCTCAGCATTTCCGATAAGATAGCTAGCTCGATTGCTGAGAAGAAATGACCGAGTTAACATTTCTGTGAGCTTTATTTGGCTCTGATAACATATATGAAAGCAATGTCAGGTTGTTTTTTTTTGATAATAAATACACAAAATTCTATACTATGATACAAAATAGTTATAAAAAGAATCTAAAAACTAGCATCCTTATGATTTCAGAGCGTCCTTCGAGATCAACAGCGACGATTGACCTATTTGCTCTGAAGATGTCTGCTTGTCAACTTTTCTGTAATAGTTCTCGATGTCTCTATATGTAAACCAGCTTACAATTGGTGCAAAAATCAGAAAAAAAAGGCTCACAAGGATTTGAACGACATAAAGATCCCTAGGCAATAGTCCTAGGACAGAACATCCCAAAAACCACCCAATAAAGTCTGTGGTTACAGTATCCTTTCCTCTATCTAATTCTTTCAAGACAATTTTTGCACATTCTTCCAGTGAAATAGGGTTGCTAGCTCCTTCAATGGTCTTAGTAATCTCGGGCTTCGTAAGTTCTTCTTGCTCGTAGCCTTCACTTTTAAAATTACCTGGGAAAACACAGCTAACTCTGAAATTGAATGGTTTTAATTCCTGCCTTAATACGGTAGCAAGGGTCATAATCGCGGCTTTCATAGGGCCATATGTTCCGTATCCAATAAAAGGATAAAACCCAACTATCGAAGAAAACAACACGATCATTCTTGGCTTATATTCTTGTCTAGGAATATTTGAATGCGCGTGGCGTATTGCCTTGATTCCAGTGAGACAAGTATTATATGCTGTTTTATAGTTCGTGTCTAAGCTTCTCTCCGAATCCTCTTCTGTTAGATCAACGAAAAGCTTGGGAATTGCAGATCCAGCACACGAGAAAATGAAATCGGGATCCTGTCCCCTCTCTTCAATGACAATTTCCCAGAGACGCTTGGCCGAGCCGTAATTAGATACGTCACTGGTGACATAACTCACACTCGCGTTGTCTTTCTTTCCGCATTTTGAGATGATTCTTTGGACCTGGTTCTTTAACTTCTCTTCTCTTCTGGCTACTAAAATGACCGAGCAGTTTTGTTCATAGAGTTGAAGAGCAATGTCGCTACCGATTCCTTGAGATGCACCGATAATCACGGCTGTTTTACCTTCGGGTTGTAAGTAAGACTTGAAGAACATCACTATTTGAGATAATAGATTTCCGTCTTGTTACGCGCCTTATATCTCAAGATTGCGCCGTGTTGTTACCGCAGACTCAAATAATACTAGCAAAAAATATGCAGGCTATTGTGCCCAAACTATAGATAGATATAAGAGTTCTGAATGGTTTGAACTCCTAACCGAGAAATTAGCTTACAAAACTGACTGGAGGCTCTTTCTACAAATATGAGATGAGGACAATCATTTCTTCGGAAAAGATTCCTTAAGCTATGTACAAGTATGCTATCCTAAGAATGGTGAGCTTGGTATTTCGCTCTGCTCTTTGGACTTTCTAGGTATCGTCTTGAATTTCTTCGACTTCAAAAGAGAACCAACGAGCGAACCTTCGTGGTACTCCATATTAGGCAAGTTTTGCAAATTCTTTTCGGTTTGGGGGTCCTCAAATGTACCTTCCGTGGAATTATACTTGAAAAACTCTGCCTTGGAAACTTCAACCGCTGAACGGAAGCTTTCCTCTCCATCTTTGCGTAATCTAGTCAACTTTTGAACATTATGCGAAGTGAGATCGTCAATCGGAATATTTTGAAGTTCTAATCTGGCAACTATCTTTGCAGCATACCAAAATTTGATCTCGTAGTCAGAGTCAACAAGCTCTAATACAGACATGGGAGCCTTGTCTTCACCCAATCTCGGTTCCAACTTAATGATTCTAGTAAATCCAGATTGGCGGTTCAGGTATCTTTGTGCTAGTTCGTTAATGATCTTTGATCCGATTTCCTTTCTATCTGGAGGTTGTAAGAAGTCGAGTGCAGTGTTGTTATGAAGCCGGTATTTATCATCTTTGTCAGCTAGCTCCCTATTCGTTCTGATTGCATCTGCCAAAAACTTTTCAATCTTCGCTTGTGCCCTCTTAGCTTTTGCTCTAGTTGTAATTATATTCTCATGACGAATCAAGTTGGCGCATAGGTTCTTATCCATCAGCTTCACATGACGTGCCACGTTAGCATGAAATTTTTGCAAGGATGGCATGTTAACTTGTAGAACTGTAGTTTCTCTCTCGAAATTAATTTTTTTCAACTTCTTCGCGACATTAATTTTAAATAGTGCGACATTTTTCCTGCCACTCATGCGAAGCTGAGTACGATTAGGGAGATCCTAGACGAGTATGCATTCCTCTAGTCAAGCTTACTGAATATATATGTTTTGAGCCCTCAAGCATTAAGAGGCTTGTCAAAAGTGGCCAAAGCAGCTTCTTTGAAAGCTTCTGCCAAAGTTGGGTGAGCGTGACAAGTTCTGGCAATATCTTCGGTGGATGCACCATATTCCAAGGCCAATCCAGCTTCAGCGATCATTTCACCTGCATTGGCACCGATGATGTGAACACCTAAGACGCGTTGAGTCTCAGCGTCTGCAAGGAACTTCACGAAACCATCGGTGTCCATATTAGTTTTAGCTCTAGAGTTGGCGACAAATGGGAACTTACCAACCTTGTACTTGACGCCTTGCTCCTTCAATTGTTGTTCGTTAAGACCAACCCAGGCAACTTCAGGGTGAGTGTACATAACAGAAGGAATGTTGGCGTAGTTAACGTGACCATGACCATGCTTAATGAATTCGGCAGCCGCGACACCTTCTTCTTCAGCCTTGTGGGCCAACATAGGACCAAAGGTAACATCACCAATAACTCTAATATGGTCATGTTTAGTCTTGAACTCGGAGTCAATGACCAATCTTCCCTTTTTGTCCATTTCCAATCCAGCAGCTTCAAAGTTCAACCCCTTAGTGTAAGGTCTTCTACCTATGGCAACCAACAAAACGTCAGATTCTAATTCCTCCGTCTTACCAGACTTCACATCTTCAACCTCAACTTTAACAACGTCACCCTCTCTCACACCCTTGGTGACCTTTGTTCCTAACTTGAAATTCAAACCTTGCTTGGCCAATAACTTTTGTGTTTGCTTAGCGACTTCAGCATCCATACCAGCACCAATAGCTGGTTGGAACTCTATCACGGTCACTTCAGTTCCCAATCTAGCATAAACAGAAGCCATCTCCAAACCGATGATACCACCACCGATGATAGACAATCTCTTTGGAACTTCCTTTAAAGCTAAGACACCAGTGGAAGAGACAATTCTTTCTTCATCAATTTCAATACCTGGGAAAGGTGTAGGTTCAGAACCCGTAGCAACAATAATGTTAGCACCTTCCACCTCAATGTTTTCTGAGCCATCAAGAGGCTTCACGGTAAGGTTGCGTTCATCGACAAAAGAAGCCTCACCCTTCACGTATGTGACACCATTCTTCTTGAACAACAATTCAACACCACTGGTCAATCCCTTGACAGCCTTTTCCTTGGAAGCCATCAAGTTTGGAAAGTTGATGGACACATCACCGGCAATGTCAATACCACGGTGAGTGGAGTCGTGCTTAATTTGATGGTACAAGTGGGTATTGTTCAATAATGCCTTTGATGGGATACATCCAACATTCAAACAAGTACCTCCCAAACTTCCTCTTTTTTCGATACAAGCAGTGTTGAAACCAAGTTGGGCTGCTTTGATTGCGGCAATGTAACCTCCGGGACCACCACCGACAACCACGACATCATACTTGGTAGAGGCAAATCTAACAAATTGGAATGCATTTGCTCTGCTGGTAGCAGCAGACTTCACAAAGCTGTTTCTCAACATTATAACTATTGAATCGAGTAGCCAATTGATGAACTAAAGCTGCACTTATGTTGAGCGAAAATGCTTCAGAGTGTTCCGTGGGTTTTGCACGACCGACCCGGACATCTCGGGCTCATTGGTCAATGACCTCTCGTACAGTATACGAAAGTGGCAACAAATGCCACATTACTT
Organism: Suhomyces choctaworum; assembly: GCA_030568475.1. Lineage (NCBI taxonomy): Eukaryota > Fungi > Ascomycota > Pichiomycetes > Serinales > Debaryomycetaceae > Suhomyces > Suhomyces choctaworum. Next base: position 81,409 of record JAJMGE010000035.1, on the reverse strand, counting down.
AGTTTTCCCATGCCACCATGACTATCGGCAGGTAGACAAGAATGACTAACAAAACGGAAGTAACCATAGAGTATGACTGGGTTGTTTCTGGACACCCAATTCGTCTACTCCGAAACTCGCACAACAGCATTTACCATAGTGAAACTTCTAGCAAATAATGATATCTGCTTGGGCCTACGTGTTCTTTTTGACTTCGTTATTGAATGATTTACACCTCAGCCTTACTTAACAATTGTTGATTTCGTACAGTAGTCGTTGCAAAGCACTCACGTGGGCGGAATTCAACTTTCAAGTTGAATTCCGAGGGTAAGGATATTAACCTTTTACTTATGCGAGAGCTACCAAACGTAGAGTCTAGCGATCATTTTCCTCATCTTTTGGGAAAGAAATTGAAAGAAACTGGATTCTATTTGACTTGCAAATTTAAAAAATTGACGGCTCGTGTTCAACATTTGAAAATTATCTCTTAAAAGAGAGAAAACTTCATTAAGGCCAAGGTCATTCGATAGCAAAATTATTAGAAACGATCAGAAATTAACGAATCTACCATGCTGCAAGAAAGGGAAACGTTTGCAACCAACACTTATAATAGTTCCGATTTGCCCCGGGGTTCGCAGCCAATCAAATTTCTCGTTTAACAAATACCGGGGGAAATGTTCGCATCCGGTTTCGTTTGAATTTAGCGCGGGGATTATTGCCGACAGCGACACAGCGAACCCTCGGAAGTTGCCTACTTGTGTGACCGGTTTAAAAAAACTTCTGAGCACTCATGCATTAGAGCGAATAAAACTCACTTATATTCGACTAAAGCAAAATAGCATTTTAAAAGATACAAGCAGCAATTATGTTGTCTAGAAGTACCAGAAACTCATTGAAACTCATTTCAGCTGTTACTCCTAGAGCTACTGGCTTGAGGATTAGTAACACCATGATCAAGACCGTTCGTGGCTTCCTGAGTATAAAGGCTGCTCAATCATTGCCAACCAGAGCTTTCAGCGATACCCAATTCCGTCGTTTTGCCTCTCATACTGTTAAGGTACCTGAAATGGCTGAATCTATCACCGAAGGTACTTTGTCAGCTTACACCAAAAATGTTGGAGATTATGTCAAGCTTGACGAGACTATTGCCACCATCGAGACTGATAAGATCGATGTGGAAGTAAATGCACCTGTTGCGGGTACGATTACTGAATTCTTGGTTGAAGTCGAGGAAACTGTTGAGGTTGGCCAAGACTTAGCAAAGATTGAAGAAGGTGACGCTCCCGCGGCTTCCGAGACTCCAAAGGAAGAAACTCCAAAGAAGGAAGAGACCCCAAAGAAAGAAGAGTCAAAGAAAGAAGAGTCAAAGAAGGAAGAGCCAAAGAAGGAGCAACCAAAGGACCAAGGTAAGAAGGAAGAATCTAAGAAGGATTCCCAAAAGACTGAATCCTCTAAGAAGGAGACTCCTGCTAGTTTCACCAACTTCTCTAGAAACGAGGAAAGAGTTAAGATGAACAGAATGAGATTGAGAATTGCAGAACGTCTTAAGGAGTCCCAGAATACTGCTGCTTCTTTGACGACTTTTAATGAGGTTGATATGAGCAATTTGATGGAAATGAGAAAGTTGTATAAGGATGAATTTTTGGAAAAGACTGGAATAAAATTAGGTTTTATGGGTGCCTTTGCTAAGGCATCCACCTTAGCTGCAAAGGAAATTCCAGCTGTCAATGCATCGATTGAGAATAACGACACATTGGTTTTCAGAGACTACACCGATATTTCGATTGCTGTTGCTACCCCTAAGGGCTTGGTTACCCCAATTGTTAGAAATGCTGAGTCGTTGTCCATCTTGGACATTGAGAAAGAAATTTCTAACTTGGGTAAGAAGGCAAGAGATGGTAAATTGACCTTGGAAGATATGACCGGTGGTACTTTCACTATTTCAAACGGTGGTGTTTTTGGTTCGTTGTATGGAACTCCAATAATCAACATGCCTCAGACCGCCGTTTTGGGGTTGCATGGTGTTAAGGAAAGACCAGTTACTGTCAATGGTCAAATTGTTTCAAGACCCATGATGTACTTGGCTTTGACTTATGACCACAGAGTTTTAGATGGTAGAGAAGCCGTCACATTCTTGAGAACGATCAAGGAATTGATTGAAGACCCAAGAAAGATGTTATTGTTGCAGTAAACTGAATAGAAGCAATTTTGCTGTCAAAGATATATAAACTACTTTCAGTGAATACGAAGAGTGTTTGCTCATGCTATTTTACTTCAGAGAATGTAGGCTTTCATCCTCATGTAGAAGTAATTAGCTACTCTTGCGTAAGTATTAACGTGAAATCGTGTGATGTAAATCACTCACTTGCTAACAAAATTCCTATTATATGTGATTGGTTTAACAATGTGGTTTGCTCATTGAGTAAGTTCGTGAATTCAAGAAGTTTTACAACGCTTTGCATACTTGACGTGCGCTTTCCTAATATGGAAATCAAAACACCAAGATGTTCCCTGTGGTCGTTACAATTGGATTATAAACTTAACTATAGATTAATAGAAAACTGCGAATCTTGCAAAACGTTATACATTATAGTTCTCCCTAAAATCTAAGGAAGTTTCCAACTGTCGGAATTTAATACTTGCTAATCGACCCTTGCAGATTATTTGCCGGTTGTTGGTGCGCATTTGTATGTCAAAAGAGAAGAACGCAGCCAAATTGGCAATATTTATGTTTTTCCGCATTTGGTAATCATGTTGTGAAAAACGATACGGGCACCTTCATCCCCCAATCTGGATTATAACTAGCAGAAGCGCAATAAAGTAAAACAGAAAAAGTAAATTAGTCCCAATAAAAAGGCTAATTAATCCATATAATTCATCTAAGAAGAAAAATTATTGATTGTCATATCATTGGAACCAGAGGGATCTACTGTTTTCATTTGCAGGTCCTCAAAAGCACTTCAGTACAAAGAGTGAGTTACATTTGCCAACCCAACGCAGCTTTGTTTAGTGTGCTTAAAACTTTTGGAGGCATTAAGGGTGTTAGAAACTCTAACTACTCCGATTAGATATAAAGGTAAGCCGAGTACATTAACAACGACAAAGTGATAAAATAGAAAACGATGGAAGCCTACGCAAATTGGGAAGATATCGATAAAAATGTGCCTCTTCCAGAAGATAATCTTGAGCAGTATCTCACCGACTATAACGAAATTGACAATTTGTTCAATGAAACTCTAACTGGATTACAAGATTTGGATGTTCCCTCAGGCTTCGTATCAAAAGACGAAGCAAATATTGCTCAAGCCTTATCTTCAACTCACCAACCAAAACATAGTAGAGGAATCAGTGGAACAGCAATATTTGGTTTCTCGGACCACACAAGAGAATTGTCAATAGGTGGATCTAATAATGAATTTTATAAGTCGATGAAGCATTCCTTAGATTTGGGGAAATCTATATCGCCTGGAGACTTACTCAAATCATTAAGTTCACAGCACAGCAATGCACATGATCCTATATCTTTGGAGAACCCACCAGATTTAGACTTTGAATTTGCAAAACCTTCCACAAATGGTCATCAGCCCATCCTTTTACTTGAAGAAGACGAAAGAGCAGAGGAAGAAGCTAACCTTCAAACAGCCAATAAAAATTTTCAGCAGCAGCCATTCCCGAAAGTGCAAAAAGCAGAGAAAGATTATATCATAACTAATGAAAATCCAAAGTCTTATAAATTTCCCACTTCTCCTCCTACATCTTCACAAGCTCCCGGATCGTTCCAAAACGTTGATAAGAGAAAGGGATTCCAATCTGTTAATAACTATTCAGTCAGATACTTACAGAACTTAAAATCTCCTAGTAAGAGTCAAATGAAATACGTTGAAGATATTGAGCCGCTTTTGGACTCCAGTGCTAGCAATCAACAACAGTTATTCAGCTCTCAAGGTTCTCTAAAGTACGTCCCAATTCCTATTCAGCAGCCAGTCGGCTATAAGAAAGAAGGCTTAAACCAACAAGCTCAACATCCTGAAACCATGCCAAATCAACAATTGAAAAATACCTACAATTCATTCTTGCCACCTCCATCCCCACCTACGTTATCCAATGGCTCTCCCGAATGGCAATCATCTCCAGAACCCCAATCACCTTCGCCTAGTAGAGTTGTGAACTCTGATTACAACCAAAATAAGTTCAGTTCACCAGTGCACCCCCAATTGAGAGAGAAGGTAAATTTCTATACTCCGCAATACTTTTCTGAATCTGACAATTTCTTCCTGGACGGTTTTCAGCACCCTGCTCAAATTAGTAAGGGTAGCAAAATCTCAGAGCCTCATCAGCAGCCTCAAAATGTCTCACCATTCCAGAGTAACTTTGGAGTGCAACTTCAGTCGTCTCCTATGTATGGGGCAAACAAATCTCTAAATTCTTCCCCGGTCAAATATTATACAAGTCCATTGAGGAACTTGCAATCTGCGAACGATGAGACCGTCGATGCAAATGCAACCATTACACAATTGACGCCTCTCAAGAGCACTTTACCAAACACTCCTGCCAGGAATCAGATGACGCTAGAATGGAGTCCTATAATTTCCCCAAATGCAAAGGCCTCAAAAGATTTGAAGAAGCATATACAACAAACATCTGTTAGAAGAAGAGTGAAGAAAACGTCCTTATTACCTCCTGGAGAGTTAGATAATTACTGGATTGGACCTAACGAGAATAAGATTTACATATGTACATTTAAAGGATGTGGAAAGGAATTTACAAGAAGATATAATGTTCGGTCGCACATACAGACTCACCTTAGTGATCGTCCGTTTGCTTGTCCTTCATGCCCAAAAAGATTTGTGAGACAACACGATTTGAACAGGCACATCAAGGGACATTTGGAGGCAAGAAATTGCAAATGTGCGTGTGGAAAAGAATTTGCAAGATTGGATGCCTTAAAGAAACATAGAAATAGAAATATTTGCGTTGGAGGAATAACCAGTAATGTTAATCATTGTGTTACAAAGCCTCAAAGAAAAAAAATTGATTCTCCGAACTTTCTAGATGACATAACATCCGAGCGATTGAATGAGCATTTCAGTTCTAGTATAGGAGAGGATGTATACTAACGTCACTTCTCAATGTTTGTATTTAGCATCTACCTTACTTCGTGCGACACCAATCGCCTTTAATTCTGATATCCCAGTTATTCCATATTTAATGTTTCATAATTATGTTCAATACATGATGCTTTTCAATGCTCTGTTCTGTAAAATTTTATTGCGATGACTACAAGATATGCATAAGAGTGGAATATTGCTGCTAAATTTCTGGTAGGCAAAAAAACATAAAATAAGATAAGATTTGCTGATGATAAATGACAAATGAACTGAACTGAACTGAACTGAACTGAAATGAATATTGCCTTCCCTAGAGGAATTCTGCAGGCTCTCTTTTGACTTGACTATCGGAATTGCCGTCCATTCCCATATCGACATTGCCCATTTCTGCTTCTTGTTTATGAGTTCTGAGGTGTTGATTAAGATTGTCTGATCTGCTAAACTTCTTTTGACAAATTGGACAATCATATGGCTTCTCAAGAGTATGTAAAGATCTAAAATGTCTCTTAAGATGCTCTTGTCTCTTAAATCTTCTTGAACAATAGTTGCAAAGATATATTTTGGACTGGTCCAGAAGATCTGCCTCCTTATTCTCTTTTCTACCACGGGTCCGATTTTTCGTATTCACCATGCTCGTAGGAACAATCTGCGTGTCAGGAGGTAAGTCTAGAGACTCCAAATCAACCTCCACTTCCACACCTTTGGAGATCATTGTTGCTGCCGGAATGTGGGACAAGCTATTTTTCTTTTTCAGGTAAAGCTTTGAGCCCAAGATACGTTTTGAAGCATTGGCTAAAGAGGAAGATGGCACATTGCCGCCTCCAAGACTAGATCTATGCTCCGACTCATTAGAAAATTTCCCATTGATCGAATAATTCATTGATGATGATGCACTTGCAGAATCACTACTTGATCCGTCTTCGTTCATTGTTTCATTGAATTGCATGCTCTTTCCGGTGCCTATGGAGTCGTCGCCCTCAAGTTTATTTCTTGACTTCGCTCCAAGGCTAAGCATAGAGTGCTTTTCTCGATCTTCATTCTCAACCTTAACTTTCGTCTTCGACTTTCTATAACTTGAAGCACCAACAATATGCTTCCTCTTTCCAACATTTTCGAATAATGCGGCATAGTCTGGTTCTACTTGACCCGGGGCACCATTTCCATGAGAATTGTTCAGCGACATAGAGTCTAAACCGTTGGTCGTGCCAGAAGGGGTTCGACTTACTGAAGAATCGTGGAATGAAATATTACCGGTTAAGCTATTGCTTAAACTGTCACTATCAATTGTTCCCTTTTGAAAAGACTCATTTGATTCATCAAGTATTCTCAAATTTTCACTTTCATCATTTGCAGCTTCAGCCTTTATAGGTGTTTTAAACCGCGTAAAGAGACTTCGCTTGGATCTTTTTGCTTTCTTAGTGGGAATGCTGGAATCAATCATATCAAACACCTCGTCTTCCTTCAGAGGGCTCATAAGAACATCCATATCGTCAATACTATTGCTTTCTGAGACAAAGTTTTGATCGGTATTCTCATGCAAATCTGACAGCTCTTGCCTCATATTGAAGATCTGGTTACTGATTGCTTCTTGCTCTTCAATATTGACGTTGCTGTTGGCTGAATTGTTTATAGAGCTCTTAAAAATACTTCGAATGAGATGTCGTGATTGTGACAGCCCTTGTGTACCGATAGACTGAGCTTGATTGTGAGGAGATGGTGGTCCTGATATAGGAGAACGTTGATTTCGATCTCCAATGAATGGCAACATGTTTGTAATAGAATTTGTGAAACTAGTATACCTCCCCGTACTCCCCGAGTCCCTATGATGTTGGGACGAGTTTTGGCTATCTATTGAAGGTCTTGTCTTCGCATAATAATCAAAAGATGGTCTCTGAAGTGACGATGGTGGTTGTTCTAATGAATTTCTGGTGAGATATTGATGAGCTGAAAAAAAGGATGGTTGAGTTGAGTGCATGGACCCAAAAGATGGAGTAAGTGATGTTGTAGTTGTTAAAGGTGAAAGTTCATTGTAAAGGTTATTGTTTATCATTAAGCTTGCATTGGACTGTGAATGATTTCGCTGAATAGTAGCATTCTGGATGACATTGTCGTTTTGAAATTGACTATCTATCGATGGTTTGTGGAAGCCCAGCTTATTATAACCTTCGATATGGTTCATTCCACCCAACATATTATCATGATTAACATTTGTATATGATGATACACGGGAGCTGTAATCCAAAGGACTTACCGAACTTTCGGTATTAGATGGCTTCACAACAGCCTTGTTGTAATTGATTGTTGCCATATTAGGTTCCACATACACACCCAGATCCATGGTAAATGGGGGAGATTCATCTAAATCCATAATATCGCTTTTGAACGCACCTGGCATGTTGAATGAAGTTGCACTCATAAATTGTTCTGACTTTTCTTGAGACTCTGGTCCAAATTTGAAAATATCAGTATTTTCATTCCCGAATATGCTCTCATATTCTTGTTGGCTTGAAAGTTGTAACTTCGCCAGATGCTCTTGCGGATTCAAAGTGCCTTGAAACTCTAACCCAAGTGCCTGAGCTTGGCTTGGTTCATCGTTGTGCTCTGTGAAAAGATCTGTAGCAAGATCTTGTTGCAGAATCTGATCTTCAACCTGATTTAAAATGAATTGTGACTGCTGTTCGTGCGTTGAAGGATCCGACTGATATGGGTAAAACAGTTGTAACTGTTCCCGATTTTGTTGTGGTAACTCACTTTGAGCAAAGGATTGATATTCATCCATCGCTGCTTATCCACGTTTTGAGCTATGCTATAATTTCTTGCATTAATCGGCAAATATACGTTGTGCTGCTTCACCTGGTCCTTACTCGTATGTGTTAATAGTTTTCTCAGTAGTGTGCTAAAAAAAGTTTGTCACACTACATTAGAGGGCTGAGCAGTGAGACGATTCTCGATCCACATCATTTGGCATGCATAAGGAGAGGCATAGTCATCAGAAAAGATCCAATTCTTGTGAGTATTATAGTTTCTAGTGGTTCCTGTCAGTAGAAACCCGACTGTTTGTTTAGAATTACAAAGGTGTTCCAACTAAAACAGAGATAGGAAATCGAACAAAATAAAAGAATCGCCAGCTCCTCTGGTTAGGGCCTCTTATGAGGACCAATTCCTACATTGGTAGTCGTACAACCTATTTTAAAGGACTATCACTCAAGAAGTGATGCTCCAGAGGGAATGCGCTGTCTCATGCTACTCAAATCCATTTCATTGTCTTGCATGAGAGAAGCACCTGTATCACTTGCATCATCAATCGTCAGTAAGTCGGGGTTCACTACCTTGAGCACTGTGCGCCGTTTTGAACTTACTAGCACCTGTACATCCATCTTGTCATCCACCGAAAGATCAGAATCGGAAACCTGCTCTTCATCATCTTTCTTGACAGTCAAAGGATTCCCTTCAATGCTTGGGTCTTCATTTTTGGGATCAGCAAAGACATTTTCTTCCTTTTCATCATTAATTATAGGACCGGTAGGGCGTCTTCTCATCCTTTCATTTAGCACTCCATACTCCCCGTTTGATGCATAAGAGGGAGTGAACTGTAACGATTTCTTCAATATTGAGACTGACCGGCTAACAAATCTGCTGGAGTATGGCACAGAAGCTACTCGAGGCTTCACCGCTCGTATTTCTCTTTCTGGAATTGAAATGTCGTCAGATGTATTACTGCTGAGAGTTTCATTTGATGCAAGGTAGCTATTTCTATGATTATTCAATCTCAATTGATCGAATTGCTCCCTCTTTTTGATCCATGATTGGAAAGATGCAACCTCCAATGTGGAGGTAGTATCGTTGTTTTCATACTCCGTCATAAGGCAACGAGGTGATTGCTCGCTCTTTTCTGGTGAAGAGGAAGGGTCGCCTCCAAACTTTCTTGCGGAGAAATTATCGAAATAATTACCCAATTGATAGTCCATATCACTTGTATTGTCAGATGCTTTGTTTTTTTGCTTCTTATATCTCTTCAACAAAATTATGACAAGAAAACCAATCATTAGAGCGCTAATGGGGAGAACAGAGCCTAAGATAGCTTTTTTCTTGAGTTCCGACTTGTAGTCCGAATTGTCCTGCTGGCCAGATATTTGACTTGCCTCCAAATTTTTCTTCAAGTTCTCGACACGTTGAAACGAGCCAACATCATATAGATTTAACTCATATTGATTTGAATCTCTTTTTGAAGTTAATGACGAATTTACTACCACCAATGTATTGAAGATGGTGGCAGCGCCCCTGACATCGCTAAGACTAACATTCCAGTCGAACGAAGAATTCCATGACCAATCATTAGAGTTTAAAGATAGCTTTGAGTATTGTGGTGTGGATTGCCCATTTAATAAACTTCCACCAAGAAGGAGCACATTACTTATTTTTAGCTCGTCTGAAATTGCAGATAATGAATTGTGTTCCAAGGATTCAAATAACGGTAGGGCCAAACCTCCTCTTCTTGCATTGATCTTTGGCTCATTGTCGGACTCTGGATTAACAGCCTTGAAGGACCATCCAGATTCAAAATTCCAAGTTGCTAATTGATACATGTTCAACCACCCACCATTACTTTCACCCCCTATGACTAATTGGGTTTGTGGATTGGGCGCCAATAAATTGGCTGCGCCTGAAAATGGCTGGGGCTTCGTAGATGTTGTGATGTTAGATGCACTCAATGATTCAAAATCGATAGATATCAATCTGTCAGAAGCTCGTCCACTCTTTACGCATTCACCTCCGTAAATGTAGACTGTGTTGTTGTTCATGGGGGATGTTAAAACAGTTGGTGAATTGTAGAAGGAAGCATCAGCTATCTTATCAAAATTGATGGTAATATTTTCTTCCCAAGAATTCTTTTCGCTATTATACTTCACGAAATCCAAGATGCCATTTCCACATATATCTCTGTCTTCCCCACCTTTCCCAGTAACAGCATACAAATCCTCGTTAAGTAAAAATAGAGTCGAGTTTATTGGTGGCGGTTGAAGCGAGTGTATTGCTTGTCCATCTTTAAGATTGATGTTTGAAGCTTCCGTACTCAGAAGCTTGTCGAAACCCGATATTGAAAAATTGAGTGCAATAAAGTCATTATTCGAAAGATGAAGATAGACCTTGCCGCCTGTGTAAGAGTACAAAGTGTTCCATCCAACCGCAAATGACATCAACTGGGCAAGTATTAACAATGTCCCTTTATACATTCTCTGCTATTTGTTCTATTCTCCGTTGATGCAAATATTTGGAACTTCGTGGTCGATTGTTGTGAAGTCAACTCACTAGAATCTCCGCTGTTAGCAACTCTATAGTAGTACCTATAGTATAAACATATGCTGGATCGAGCGCTTACTCTGCACACTGGTCTAGATGATGTTCCGTAGCCTATGCCATGTTGTTTACGATTCGCCTAATGCGGAAATTGAGATGAATTCGCGAAGTGTCGCCTTTTAGAAAGGGAGAACATTTCCTGATTCGAGCGAGGTAGGTACGGGATTCATCGCAAACTGAAAATTCCAAAAGCCTCAGAAAAGATGCAGCCGTCGGCCCTATTAAACTCTAATGCTTAACTGCTAGAACTTTTAATATTTTGTGTTGCATTGGCGCAAGTCATGCTTTTTGTTATGTAATTATTAGTTCGTGTCTCGTGTCGCCACCTCAATCGAGCGTTCTGTATGTTCATTTAGCGATTAGCGAAGGAAGTCTAAGCTTTCAACAACGTGAGATCTTGTATAAGGATATGACCAACCTTTCATTCAACGATGTCGACTTATCGAATAGGACTACTACAGAGCAAAAAGTTAGAGCTAGATGCATTTTCGAGCAATGTAATTGTTCCATCATTCCTATATCTGAGCAGTTGTACAAAGGAATAATTGAGATCAGCGAAGCGCCGAACATGTTATTGTCCCATTCAAATGAAAGTGACAAGCATTTTTTCCAAATAGATGACGTTTGGAAGTTTGATAATATTGCAGTGTCCAAAACGTCCCTACAAATTTTAGACGAAATCGAACTAAAAGATTCGAAACGAATTGTGAAAATTGAGCGCCTATTGGTTTGTGGAGACTGTGAGCGAGGTCCAATCGGCTTTGCTGGGTTATACCCAGACGATCCCTCGGACGTTGCAAATTTGAAGTACTTCTTGAGTTGCAATAGTTTGGTCTACGAGGTATAATTGCACAAGAGCTGTGCCAAAAATCAGCAGGACCGGCGCTTGACCTAGCTCAGTTTGAAGTGTTTTAGCATATTGCGGCATGTATAATCCGCATAGCTTTATACGGGGGTCAGTTGGTTGGTGCTGTTATCAAATAGCACATAGACAGAGAAAATAAATACTTCGACATTGACATTCATTCATATCAAATGAATTATTGGCGACACAACTCAACCATAGCATCAAGCTCTCACCATTGAGATAAATTTCCTGTATTGGAGTTCGTAGACCATTCTATTGTTGAGTAGGATCCACTCTCTCAAACGCGCAGCAAGCATTATTCCGGCGTAAAAATATACGCTCACAGAAGGAAGCATTCCAGCAACACAGAAATTATAGATCTAAAATACAAACTTCGGTTCAACGTACAAGAGCAGAAAACTGACTACTGCATATAATACTAACTATTGAAATGATCTTACCATGAACTACATTCAAGGTTACTCCTCTGAATCGGAGGAAGAACAAAGTAAGGGGGAGAACAATATCAATGAATTGAACATATACCTGATGAATTTTGCGAATAATTTGCTCAAAAGGGGTTCCATTTTTTTGTACATACCATGGAGGCCCTCAGTGTCTGTGACACTGCACATCCAGTCAGAATCTAAGCGAGTGCTTGCAAAACTACCACAAGCATCAAAATATAGATGGCAAGATATAGGCAGGGCATCACCACTACGCTATCATATTACGGTCTTTCCCAATATCGTGGGCCACGAGTATAAGATAAATCAATTGAAAGAAAATCTTTCCAACTCTTTCAGGCAACTTAGAGTCGACGAATCCATTACCGGCCTTGATTTAGACGAAGTACACCGCCATGAAAATATGAAAAAGTACTTGGGAAATGCTGGCCACCCTAGAAGATATGTCAAACTCAAATTCAACTCCTTGAAAGCCTTTCAAAGCACAAAGAAAGATACCCTCTTTCTTGCTGGTGTTCTAGACACAACAAATGGCGCATACAGCTTTTTTCGTGACTTACAGGATGTAATATTCACAAACGCAAAGTCTCTATCGTTATTGGACTCACCACCGAATGAACCCGAGTATCATATAAGCTTTCAAGTGGGTGAAGTGAAGTATGGGGATGAAAATGGAAATATACGAGAGATCAATGAAGAATTGGAAAAAATTAGCATAAACTTGGAAGGAATCGATGTGAACATCGCCGATATTGTCATTAGCAGTATCGGAATGAGAAAAGAGCAGACAGAAATCAGTTTTAATTTATAGTATAATGCAATTTTGTCAAATCTCCATAGCATTTAGAATTCGAACTTGAGAGTCCCAATTTAAACGAAACGCGAGCTCATGATTATTGTGCACAGACACGTATTTACTGAAACCATGAAGACTGCGACCTTAGTTGTTCTTTGACAAAGAAATAAATCGGAGAATAAGTGAACAAACTTGACAAATCTCTCTTACAAGACTTGGGATATGTCTGTCAAAAAACAACAAAAGCAGGTTCAGTCTCAATTGATTGAGATCGTTAACAATCGTTCAAATGACAATAAGTGCGGTGAATGTGGGGCCACCTATCCCACTTGGGCATCTTACAGCTTAGGCATATTTCTCTGCGGCAGGTGTTCCTCAATTCACAGAAAAGTACTTGGGCCACCCCACGAGAATATTTCAAGAGTCAAGTCACTAACTTTGGATACGTGGTCTACGGAACAAATCGGGTGTCTAAGCAAAATTGGAAACAAGAGGGCAAAGAAGAAGTGGAACCCAAAGCGAATTCCATTTCCATATGATGCCGACGATAATCCAGGCTCCGTGGAGAAGTATTTTAAGGACAAATATATCTTGGGATTGTTTCGTGATGACAGTATTGATATGTCGGATTATGATGATCATTTGAGTATATATTCGGAAGATAGAAATGCATCCAGAAATAAAGCATTTTCGAGATCCAGACTGAACTCATATATGGGGAGCACAAGTGAGCGATCTGGAAGACTGAGGTCGGGATCAAATGCAAACAATAAGAATGACATTCCTCGCCTTTCACATCGAAAATTGACCACATTCGAAAATACTTTGTACCAGGGTCAAGTATCAAAGATAATGGCTTTCGGATATACTGACAGGGATTCTGTTCTCGAAAGCTTGCTTCTTACCAATGGAGTCATTAACGATGCGTTAGATGTGCTAGAAGAGGATACAAGGGTGAACCCTCGGAGGCAAGAGAACCCTCCCAACCTTCCCAGACGCCCTGTAAATGCAACTGTTTCCTCGACTGGGCCGGATAGAGATTATGTACTGGATGAGTGGTGGTCGTCTGATACTAAGTCGTCAAATCCACCAACGTCAATTGCGCCACAGGTGAGCAATTTGCCCCAAACACCTCAAATTTATCAATATACCGACCCAGTGACAGGACAGATTTCATATATTGATTCCAACGGACAGCAATACTTAGATCCAAACAACCCTCAACATCAACAACAACTATACCAACAGATGAACCCGACTCAAGTTTCTCAAGTTGATTCACAAATGAACAAGCAAAACATTTTGTCTCTATACAACCAGCCAAACCAATTTACAACGAATGTCGCATATCAGACAGGCTCTGGTATGCAACAGCAGCAACAACAGCAGCAGCAACAACAACAGCAGCAACAACAACAGCAGCAACAACAGATCTCAAATATATCTCAGTATAACCCTGCTCTCAACCAAAACCAAGCCCAATCTCATTTTACCGGCTTAGGAGCTCCTCAAGGCGCAGGCTATTTTCAGCAGCCGTCGAATCAACAAGGTTGGAGATAACTTGGATATTTACTATATGGACAGCTTTTTGTAAATCTCTATCTATTTTGTTATCTATTGTTTTCTTTATTATGACGCTTTTACAACATCATGATTCATGAGATCTATCGAACTTTATGTAGTGAAGTCAGCTTGCAAATTTGAATTCATCTATTTCCCATGTCTTTTTATTGACACCATGAAATCGTGTTCCATTTTTGGTTGAATCACCATAACAGATGCAGTAATGGTCGAAAAGAAGTGTAATTTCTTCAAGCTCATCTATAAGTTCGAGTCGATTAACTCTGCTACTTTCACTCTTATCTATCCATTGTAGGTTTCCTTTTGAGCTAGCAGAGTATCCCCCGACATTACTTATCGTTGTCAATTTCACATTATTAAGCTGACAATTCCCTGAAAGGAATTTCCAACGTGAGTGTAAATTTGGCAAAGCATGAAATGTTTCTAGATTGAGTCCTCTAAGCGCCAAATTCTTGGTCATAGTAGCTCCAAATGCATCATCAAGGGACATGGGCTCATAAATTAAAAAGGACACAAATTCGGAAAAATATTCGCTCCAAAAATTGATTATCTCTTCATTCTCAAGAGGAGAAACGTAACAAAGTACACATTCACTCAATACTAAAGTAGGAAGTGCATTGTCAATTCTTTTTGTGAGTTCTTGGGTTGTCTCCGCACTTGAGTGAACTGATAAGTTTCGCAAATCAAAACTGCTCAAACAATAATTAGGCGTATTTAAGTCTGCACTAAGCTCTTGGAATTGTTCCCTATTGGAGACTTCAATATTTTCTAATCCGCTGCAGCTGATTATGGATTTGATTATTTGACTCTTTGAAATTGCAATTTTCTTTATCTTGCAAGATTCGGGGAAGTCAACTTCGCAATATTTCAAGCCTGGATTTTTGTCGAGCAACCGAAAGCACCTTGTATCAGAACCACCCCCAAGGGATATAATTTGACAGCTATCAAATTCTGATACGAACTCTTCAATTACGGAATCTATCAGTTTTGTCCTTAGGTATGTACCTCTGTTGATGAGCGGTAACTTTCTCCCACTAAATACTGTTTTCACAGTCCTCGAAGCTGATAAATTTGTATATCCAGAACAGTATTGTAAGTTCGATCTATAAGAGGCGACCAATGGTTCAATGAATTGATCTTCTGGGATTAGATATCCCGACTTGTTAGCACTATCTCTGTAAGCCAATGCATCCAAGTCTGTTGCCCTGATTGCCTTATCCCTCTTCTCACTGGGAGATATCATTGATGTAATGATTTGATGTTCAATTCCTGCAGAAAAGCCGACATGCATTGATTTGTCCTAGCTGCACAGGATTCTGCACATATGCCCACAGGAGACTTTCATTCTATAAGTTACACAAACATGGAAATATACTTGAAAATAGAGATTTGAAAGTATTTGAAAATTGGTTGAACAATGCTTACCATTCTATATGGTACATACTGCCAGCTGCATCCCATTGCTCAAGCTTATGAATTGGGATTCAATTTTAACAGATTACATCCAGCCTGGTTAGCGACATTCTATCTTATATTCTCTTTAGTATAATCCACCAGTTATCTTTTTCATAACCCTGTTTAGATATTACGCATAGACCAGTTTGAATAGCATCATCCGCTAGTTCGCCTTTTTTGTAAAGATGGTAATATCTGTATTTTGTCTCGGACTTCGATTCAAGAGCATTTTCGTCTGATGCCAATGTGGAATTGCCAAGGTTGGGATTCTGAACCTTGACTTTCTTCTTCTGCAAAACCCAGGGAATCAATATATCTTGGTCATCACCCTCTTTATACCCTCTTCTAGAATTTTCTTGCTCCAACGCCCAACAATAAATAAGTATTTCCCCACCTTCCTTGATCTTCTCAAGAATATGCTTGATTGCATTGATACGCCTTTCTTTGGTTGAAAAGTGATGAATGACTGCTATTGAAATTGCAAAATCATAAGTGCTGTCGCGGTGTGGTAAATGAAGTCCATCTGCGATGCCAATATTGTACAAGCCCTGCGAATTTTCTTTGGCACAATTTATAAGACCATCGGACCGGTCTGTACCTATCATGAAGAGCTTGTTATTTACATTCAAATACTTGCCGTTTCCACAACCGACATCTAGTCCCACTGAATAGTCATCTCTACTTTTGAGAAATCTTTCCACAATCGGCCAAGGCTTGTAGCGAGTCAGAGAAAAATGACTAGCTATTTCGTTATATACGTTATGAACATACTCATCTTCTTGAACCTTTGGATCATTACCTGTCTCGATGGATATGGATGGAATTGACATGCTTGATGTCTTCGATCAAAAAAAGATGTCTTTGTATCAGAGCTCACTAAAAGGTACTGTATACAAGGGAAAACTAGATTCTAAATTTACACTGATAGAATGGCCCGAATGAACAGGTTTGCTTTTGTCTGGACGTGTTTGATTTTAGGATTATTTTCATTTGCACTCGGTGATAGAAGGTCCGTTGAGAACAATAATTCCACCAAAGTTGAAGATAGAAGGAGCGGGGAAAATCAGGGTATTGTCGAAGAAATTTCTGTGTTCCTTCGTTTTGGAGACTATGGATTTTTTATGCCAGATTTAGTTGATGCCACTCAAATGCAACTAAATGAATACATGAAACAGAAGTTTGAGAAGACAACTCCCATTTTTCATGTGACTAATGATTTGGAACTAGGAAGAAAAGATGATAAAAGAGTAACATTCTTAGACAAGGAACTTCAAAATAGGAATTTTCATGTGGTATACTTAGTACTAGGAACCGAAAATTCTATTGTGATAGATTCTGACAGGTCGAAGGCTACACTTATTTATACACTTGATTCCATTCACTCTAATGACCTTCCTTTTTTGATTAGCCAAACAATCGGGGATCACTTGTCTTTTGATATCCCAAAACCCAGATCAGAGCAATCCCATGTTGTATGATACGGTGAGAATGGTATTTGCGAGACTGAGATACCTACTATAAGCACTTTGCGAAAGGACCTATGTATTACTCTTATTGAACATGTATTACGAAGTATATTTTACTTTACATTAGCAATATGTTTTAGTATATTAAGAGGAAATTTTACGTCATCACAATGTCGTATAGTCCTCTGCTTGAATACAAGCCTTACCCCGATTCATATTACTTTTATGCTGCTGCCGGATAATCCTGCACTTAACAACCGCATATAGTTAATAGAAAGCTGAGTAGCTCATATAAAACACATTACAGAAAGTTATGCTGTCTGACAATGAATCCTCGGAGAATGTTAATAGTGATGTCAGTCTTGAAGAGGAGGATGAGGAGTTGATATGGAAGGTGTTTTACAGTGAGCTTGATAGAAAACCAAAGAGCACATCTGACAATGACTTTAGGAATCAAGCCAATGAAGATGAAGATGACTACAAGAAGTCACATACAGAAGATTATGACATAGAGGAAGTTAGCGATTTATCGGACATAGAAGATGATGATTTGATACAGCGATATCACGAGCTTAGAAAGAATAAAGTGGATAATGAGATGTCAGATGAAGATAAAAAGAGACTTCTAGTCACAAACTTCACAGAAGATCAAATGGAGCGATTTGAGGCATACAGAAGGATGACGGTCAATAAACCTGGCGTCAAAAAGATTTGCAATAACGTACTCGGGCAATCTATTCCTCAAAATCTTGCAATTGTTTTGGCTGGTATCTCCAAACTGTTCTTGGGTGAAATCGTAACAAAGGCGTTTGAAGTTCAGGAGAGAGAGAATAAAGCAAAGTTGATTATGGATGTTGAGGAAAAGAGAAGAGAAAAGAAATCAATATTAAAGAGTCTAGCACAAGGCAAGGAGGTGGATATTGATAGTAAGAAATTGACATTCGCAGGTGATTCACCAAGACCGTTGCAACCAAGTCATATTATTGAGGCATATAGACTTTACAAAATGGAAAATAGTGGTGCGTTTGAGTCACAATGGCGCAGAGAAGGAGAAGCTGAAGGCAAAATCTTTCGCTAAAAGCACCCATAAGTGCTGTATATTCAAGAGAGAATTATAATGAACAGATATGGAAACACTCTATCTCTCCGAAAACTAGCAAGTAGAAGTCAATTAAGGTGTGCGATTGTAAAATGCGTCGCGTTACTAATGTGCGCTGTTTCGAAAAAACTGAAAGCAGTGGCGATAAGCGGAGATTGCACTGCAGGTACGAAGAATCATGTCAGAGCTGCTCAAGAAGAGAAACAGGACAGCATTGAGCTGTGACAATTGCCGGAAGAAAAAAACGAAATGTGATAGAAACTTCCCTTGCTCTAATTGCACGAAATTAAGCATTGCACATACATGCACTTTTAGTTCACCAAATCACATCAACCATTTCAAATCTGTAAAAGCGAAGGAACCTTCAAAGGGCCAAGCCTCGGAAACGATTCAAAATGAACTTGACTCTTTAAAACAAAAGGTAAGGCTACTCGAGGGATTAACTTCAGAACAAGTTGATTCCCCTAATGAATATCATTCTCAATTGGGTACAGGACACTTGAATTTACATGACAATAGCAAATATGGTCAAAAGCCACTTGAAGAAGTAAGAACAGGGACGTTGGAGACTGAAATCCCCGAAGCAGCATTTCTTAGACAAGCTAAAATAACGTCAGGACCTCTTCCTCCGCCTAACCTGCAAGCAAGTTACGTGGTAGCACAGATGGCCCAACAGAATTTTAAACCAAATTTGTCCTCAAGGTTACCTCCCATACCTGGCACTATTCATAGATATTCAGATCTAAGTAGAAACAATTTTCCAATGATCAGCGACTCACCATTCTTTGAACCAGAAGAAAATATTCGGCTAAGAAATAAAGACCTATTGTTGGGAATAAATCCTGTTATACCCGATACCAAATTCTTGAATTTTCACATCACAATTGACGAAAACAATACAGTGAAGCCAATAATCCCCCCTCTTCCCTTAAGATGTTTGCTGAAACGAGACCCGGCATTTTGCTTACTTGGGAAACAGCAATCGATTTCTTTTGCGAACATTGCATTTGAAAATCCTAGCTTTGGAGGTAAAGAAAATGCACATAATTCGATGGAAAGGCTACAAAATAAGTTAGGAGATAAAAGAATAAAGCAGATAGAGGATGGCTTTGCATTAGATGAAGTAAAACGTTCTTGTGCAAAGTATGGATCCAGTATTGGAATTTCATATCTATCCAAAAATATTAAGAATCTGAACTTGTTGCAAAGGTTGAATGTTATTTTGCCTAATATGTCAGTTTGTGACGCCTATTTGTCGTTATTTTTCAAAAAGCTTTATGTTCACTTTCCGCTTGTTGATGAGGAACAATTTCGCGAAGACTTAAAGCGAGTTATTAGCGAAGTAGATGTCTCGTTAGAATCAGTTTCTCCCATGGATCGGGAACTCAAAATCGAGCAAAAGCAAGATCTTGCTACTATTGCGTTGCTTTTGTTTATTTTGCGTTTAACATACGCTTTTCAATTTAGGTTGTCCATTAAGGATACTAGTAACCTTTCAAATCCAGCCATGAACAGTGAATCAGGTGAACTTGAATGGGCTTCTAAAAATCCTATACCTTTGGAAACAATAGACATCGCTGAGGAATGCATGAGATCATTCAACTTGACCAGAAATCAAGAGATGACTGTTCTACAATGTGTTCTATTCTCACGCATATATGAAATTCATGGCCCTGAAATTGGTGCACGCGCTACAGGTGACAACCATACTTCATCATCAACACTAGTTCAAATGGCAACAAACATGGCATTGCATAGGGAGCCAGATTACATAAACGATGGACCATTGAATGAAAATCAGAAGCATTTGAGAAGAAAAATATGGCATTATCTAATTTCATTAGAATTGTTCGATATAGTAATATCTGGTATTCCTGTTGTCGCTAAAAGAATAGGATATGATACAAAAGTCCCCTTCTATATCCCTGGAGTTAAAAATATAAATGAGGAAAGTATAGAGAAGGAAGCCGTCAAATCATTTCAACTTCTGCGTCCTATTATCTTATCAATGAGTCATTTGGCTGACCTTCTATCGTCGATAAAAGAATCTGTAACGCTACCTGTCATTTCAGAGTCCTTGGGCGATTTTGAGCTTGACGTGGCGAGGTTTTGTCTGAGATTAAAGGAAGTTTTAAATGCTAACGCGTTTCAATCAAATTCATTTACTATCAACCAAGTGAAATTGTACCTATATGCGAAAACCCTCATGTCTATGATGTACTATTATTTATACACATATTATTACGAGAAACAAATTCAGCAACTAGAATACTTTTATCTTCATAAGACATTAACAACTTTGCTTTACGAACTAAACGACATTATGAAATTGGTTGTTGTTGATTCAAATGATATTATTAAGACAGAAATTTCCTTTTTTGTCTGTCCTATCATCAACGTGATCACTGTATTCTCCTCTATGGTGAGCTTGTCGTTATGTGCTCGCTTAAGAGCAACTATTACAAATGGAAGAATTCACAAAACGGAAGAAACAATTACTCTACTCTATCATTCCGAGCAATTACTCGAATCCGCATCAATTTGTTTGTCTGACATCATCTTTAAGATGTCATTTTTAGGTAGACGATACATTTCTTCTTGGAAAGCCAAAAAGATCTTGATTTCTTGTCTCACCACTTTATCAAAAGGAATTCAGTTGGAGAAAAGCCAAAACAGGGACTATGGATCCAAATTTAGTGCAGACCAATTAAGTCAATTAATTGGAATATTCAACAACTACTCTAAATTTGCAATTGTCAATAATGAAACTAAAAGCATCACAAAATTTCAAGCCTTCCGAGCTCTATCATCCTTTCTACCTACTGAAAATGACAAATTGGAGCAAGTTCAAGAAACACTTCTCATTGAAGATATTCAACTCGATGCATTTTGGCGACAAATTAGGAACATAAAATTAGCATCGGACAATGAATGGTTGCAAAACTTAAATTCAACTAACCATATCGATCCGAAATCCTATAAAGAATATTCAAAACCAACAGGAATTAACATCTTCAATGATCTAGATCTATTCCAATCACCTATTATGGACCTATTTGGCGATCACATAAATTTATGAATCGTCATTGCTTTACATAAGCCATCATTAGTTCCTTCAAAACATAGTACTAAGTAAATCTCTGTAGAAACCCCGAAAAAGCAGACTCTAAATGGATCTGTACCATCGAATCACTAATCACTAGTATAAAGCAAAATAAATTGAATGACCAATCATAAACCATTACTGGAGCCCCTAAACTAAACAAAGAAGCAGCAACAAGAATACCACCAACTATATTATGCATCATTACAATCGGTAAAAAAAGCCGGAAAATTCCAAGAAACAAACATCATAATCAAAAAAACACTTAGTGGATTCAGGCAGAAATTACGGGCAATATGAATTACCCATACCCACTATAGAACAAGCACTTCACCATGCACAAAGGATTTACGCATGATACGAACATGTATTACAGTATGGAGTATGGCTAAACTAGAATTACATTTCTCTGATTAATTAACCAAATACCATTCAACAACTGAATATACCAGTAATAAACCCATTTCAATCCTCACCAACTATATTGAAATAAACTCGAACAAATTTAAAGTGATTCAGTTGAAATATCTTTACTGCATAAACTATCTTGCTTACTCAAACAATGCAACCCATTCCTCTAATGAAATCAACTCCGCCTTATTGCTACTTGATCTATTAGCAAACAAAATGACACGGAGAACAGCAATATGACTCTTATTACAAGAAGTACCAACCTTAAAGAGCAATCCGATAATTTAAATCCCAACTTAAACCAATTAAAACATATCTGCCATTTGCAGGACTACCAATACAGTCTTGTGTTCACACACCGGGCATCTATCAGCAAGTACAGCTCTCACAAATCATTACAAAGACCAATGAGCAGTAGTTATGAGTACCATATTGCATATCTATTACCTGCGAAAAATTACATCCAAATCACCCCAACATTGTGTATTAAAACCACTTAAGTACCTGATTAACTTTCCAAAATGGTAATCAAAAAATGCCGCGTCGTCTATGGGCAATGTATTAGACTGTAGCGAGTTAAAGCATTAAAAGACAGTGACTCACCTTTTTAGGGAAGGTAATACCTTCAGCGCATGATCCTACTGCAATTGTACTACTAGACCCATTAATATTTTAAATACTCTAACGTCCCCGCCTATTACCAAAACTTTTTTGGGTGCCTGATGAGCCATGATGTGTAAATGGGTAATGAGCTCTTGGTAGGCGAGCTCGTCACGTTCAGTGCACTGAACAATACCGTTGAGAACCAAGACATTGCCGTAGTCCGTAGACTTAAAGATGAGAATGTCCTGGAACGGCGACTGGGTGTGCAAAATGGAGTGTATTCGGAGCCCGAACGACTGGCCGGGGAAAGTGTCGGAAATCCCGTGGAACCAGTAGGCGTCGCCAACGCGGTGGACCATCGGGTGCCTGAAGTCAGCGAGGGCGACGCCGGTGCCATCGGCAAGTCCCTCTGGTGGCGAAGGGCTGCTCTAGGTGTTGCCGTTGAAGGTGAAAAATTGATGGGCCCAAGAGTATGCACATTTTGACTACTGAAATCTCAGTCATTCATCACAGAAGTGAAATTCTCAAACTTCCAAATAGGCATTAAACGGTACTTAATTGCCCATTGGTGGATGTTTAAAGAATTCCGAATGGTTCTTGAAGATAAAATAAAGTTCCTGGCTCCATTATTTGCTTTCATTAGAGATCGAACGATTGTCGTTCTTTCATGATATTGGAGAATACTTCTACTCTACATGCGATCATGCTACTTTGAGGCAATTCTATGTTAGTTGCCAAAGTCGAAATCGATTGCATGGTTTGCTGTAATATTTAAACTAAAATCCATCTTTTAAACTTTAAGAGAACTTTTCTGGATCGTCTCCTCATGAAAATTACATAAGGGACTGGCAGATATTGATCGTTGGTTTCCTGTAATAGCAATTAGTTGTGAAATAATTTATTGCCTCTAGTATGGGCTTAGTATTTTGATCAGGAAGGAGATGGCTACAGCAATTCGTAAAATTTATATTACATTTTAGAATACTCTTGATACTTTGCTGTTCTGAGAAACCATCACGGTTGATGAGTAGCAATTCTATGTAAATTTTCCTGGCGGATAGGATTGTTAGAGTTTTTACTTTTATTGACATTTTGTTGGATAATAGAAGGATAAGGCGATATCAGTGACCTAAGTTATTAATATTGGTAATCATGGGCATCTTTGCTCGGGAAGTAAGATTTCTGTTGAATATGGGTTGATTAAGGATACTTCCTTTATCGTATATCTTTTCAAATATTTAAGTGTGATCGTGTTGCATGAAAGCACGTAGGCGGAAATATTGTCCTTTGAAATTTTCTTTCCCTATAGCATGTCTTACGGTGACAATAATGTACGACTATTTGTTTGATGATCGAGGTATTTATTCCTAATCGTTGTACTTGAAGTCGGAAGTACCACTGTGGAGTCATTTGCAGCATATTATGAGTGTATTGAGAACTAATTGAGTCTGGGCTAAAAGTACAACAGTACATTTCCAAGCTGGACGCCCTGAGCTATTTTTCAATAGAAGGGCATTTACATCAAGGCAAGGGTTTGGTGATTTCTTCTACCCGCCTGTTTTATTAGCCCTGCTACAACAGCTAAACCAATACTTTAACTTTTACCCTTATTAAATAGTAAATAGAAATATTAATTTTCCTAGCTACTACGGGCTGACTCGATAAGTCGAGTCATTGAGCTTCAATGTCTGCTCAAGTGGCTTTCATTTAGGTGGAAAATGGGATTGAACTAATTCTTGCCTTGGGATACAAATATGGTCATGCACGACCTTTGCCTGTTAAAATGGGAAGCCAAATAGGAAGACACAGCATAGCGTTATCAGCTTAACAATACTTTGTAAACTGATAGCTTTATCAAAATCTTGATGCCACAAGCTTTTGCGCACTACCTTAGAGATTGGTTGTTTTTGTATTTTGTACCAGTTTGGCCGTTTCCTAGTCATGTGCCAAATTACGTAATAATTTGATAAGCATCATCTCATCACGATGTAAAAGAAATGCTACAACGTAGGTGTACTCGTAGTACTATCCAAACTGAATTCTGTTAGACCGGTATTACAGTCGGTCCTAGGTTTCTCGAAAAGCTGCATTTTGAACCTAGGAATGGTTGCTTTAGAGCGCTCTGAAGGAAGGACTCTCTACGAGAGCATGGGAAAGCCAAGGACGATTGTGGCACCTATGGTAGACCAGTCTGAGTTGGCATGGAGGATTCTTTCAAGAAGATATGGTGCTGAACTATGTTATACCCCTATGTTTCATGCACGTTTATTTGCTACGGATGAGAAGTATCGGAACAACATGTGGAGTGAGCTGGATGGTAATACTTCAAATGACCGGCCATTAATCGTTCAGTTTTGCGCCAATGACCCAAACTACTTGTTACAGGCAGCAAAGCTTGTTGAAGATAGGTGTGATGCTGTAGATTTGAATTTAGGATGCCCCCAAGGTATTGCTAGGAAGGGAAAGTACGGAGCATTTTTGATGGAGGACTGGGATTTGATTCATAAACTCATTAATACCTTACACACGAATTTGAAGATTCCAGTAACGGCGAAGATTAGAATTTATGAAGACAAAACCAAATCCCTCGAGTATGCCAAAATGGTTTTGAATGCGGGTGCACAATTTTTGACTGTTCACGGACGAACTAGGGATATGAAGGGCCAGGCTACGGGTTTGGCGAACTGGAAAATTTTGAGATACTTAAGGGAGAATCTTCCTGAGGATCAAGTCTTTTTTTCAAATGGAAACATTTTATACCCTGTTGATATTGCGAGATGTGTGAATGAAACTAACTGTGATGCGGTCATGTCAGCGGAAGGGAACCTTTACAATCCTGGTGTGTTCTGGAATAAAAGTAATGACAAGGATCGTCAATTTCCTAGAGTAGATAAGATTTTGAGAGAATATTTTGAGATAGTCAAAACTTGTCCGGGTTCTGCATCCCGTCATGCCATGAAGGCTCATTTCTTTAAACTTTTACATGCGTTTTTGAATGAGCATAAGGAACTACGTCCAATAATTGGAACAACCAGTGTCAATTCACTGTTCGATGAATGGGAAAAGATTGTTGTTCAAGTGGAACTGATAGTCTCTGAAATTTTTGAGCAGCCAAATATAGAAAAGATGGACAGCATAGTGGATGGGGAGATTGAGTCGTGGGGGGGAGCATATAAAAAAATTCCCTATTGGAGAACTCAACCCTATTTCAGAACTGTCGACGGTAAAAAGCAAAATACAAGGCAACTTCATGTTGCAGGAGAAAATTCGGACAGCTCTGTTTCTAACGCGGCCCTGTCGAAGCGCAGATTGTCAAACCAGGATGAAGCCAACCCCAAGCTGAGGAAAACCAAAGGAAATATTGAAGTCAAGGACAATGTTACAATAGGGATATGAAATGTAAATACGCATATATTATGTTGCTGGCTAATCGGCAGTACTAAAGGGGTCACCCTTCCAATATTTGAATCCAAGACCGTAGCCCCAAGGATCGTTTGTATACCGAACGGGCTTTTCGACTCCAATTTGATAAAGATTGTGTAATTCCTCCTTTGAAAGTTGTGGAACGACGATGTTTTGTTTGATTCTTTCATGGTTTGATGATCTTGGAATTGAGATTCTTCCTTGATTCACGTGGTAGGCATTTGCAATCTGGTTTACTGTGACCTCATACTTTTTGGCCAATTCTTGGACATATGGCAATTTCAATACTGGAGCGCCCGGTCCACCAACTGGACTATATGCTTCGATCAAAATTCCCTTCTCTCGGCAAAAGTCTACCAAATCTTGTTGAGGTAATTGAGGATGGTACTCGATCTGGTTAAGAACAGGAACAAACTTTTTGATTTTTGGAAGAAGTTGTTTCAATTTGCTAATGGAGTAATTTGAGACTCCTACAGATTTCACTTTGTTGCTGTTCAACTTGATATCTTCCAACTTGTTGTATGCTTCGATGAATTTTTCACCACTGACTGGATCATCATCATAGATCAAGTTACCATTCTCATCTTTCGGAACAGCAGGAAGACCATTCTCGTCACCACGGATACAAACTGGCCAGTGTTGCAAAAGTAGGTCAACATAATCAACTCCCAAATCTGACAAGGATTTGTCTAACGACCTCTCAGGGCTATGGTAGAATGATGGCCAAACTTTGGTAGTTATGAACAAGTCTTCCCTTTTCACAACACCTTCATCAAATAGTTCTTTAAGAGCCTCTCCAATGTACTTCTCTGTTCCATAGTACCAAGCGGTATCAATTAAACGGTATCCTGCCTTCACCGCAGTAATAACTTGACCCTTAACTTCGCTTGCATCATCAGGGGGTACCGTGCCCAATCCCAAAGCTGGAATCTTATGACCATCATTCAAGTCGAAAGTGATCTCACTTGCTAGTTTGTGGGGTGCCATCTTGAGAAATATCGAATGAATAACGTGAATCTTCAACCCTATAAATAAGCTGTGCGGTTCGAGGGTAGGATTTCTATGCTTAGATGATGCGGATGCACCTTCTACTTATACTCCATGGTGCGAGTGTTGCTTTCAAACGGAGCAATCTACAGGAGTATGCGCAACAATTTCCTACATATCATTCCTAGTTGAGCATGTACTAAAAAGAGCAATTGCTGCAATCCAGAATCATTCTTGCTTCGCTTCCACAAAATTAGCTGCTATTAGTTTGTGCTAGCTGGGCCCACCTTCAACAATGAGACAGCAAATCAAATTTCTTACAAGTAGCATAGGCGGAATTCAGAGCACCACAATATTGAGGATAGAATAGTAAGCAATGTAAAGCTTTCTACTTCGCTTATTGCTCCTCTACGATGTATTTGCATTGCCAAAAAAAAAAAAAAAAAACCATATTACATTAAACTGATAGAGGCGCGAGTGTGGTCAGATTTCTAAATCTCCCACCACGTCGTTAGTGTCATATTCGTCCAAGACTTCATCATCATCCAAGTAATCCTGCATGTAAACATCTTGATCCTCCTCCCCATCACTCACTTCCTTGTTGTTCTGCAAATTTCTTTCTGTTGAATTCGTATTGAGGCGATCACTATTGATTTTGGAGTAGTGGATTTTGTTAATTGCTGCCAAGTATACGAATGCAACTCTTTTTTTTTTCTTGTTATACACAAACCAGTAGTACGACCATATTGTTTGGTAGGGATAGCTTAGATCCTCCAAAATTGACTCATCAGAAGGCTGAAATTGGTATATTTGGCACCCGTCCCACGAAGGATGATATGGTGTTGAAGGGAATGACACTGAACCACTTCTTGAAAAAGATGACAGAGTGTTGAAACTACTTTTTCTCGACAGGCTTCCCCCATTATTTTGTGCAGAGAGCTGAGGAGATGAACCTTTTGAGGGAACCAAATCCATATAGGCATTTATCGTGTCCCAAATCCAGTTGAGAATGTCTTCTTTTTTGCCCAAAGATACCATGATATTATTGAATCTTGATATAAAATCTTCTGCGTCATCTATTCGATGAAAGTTCTCGTTCGTAGGTTGCAAGTTCGAGAAGTCGTGGTCGGGGTAGGTACTATTCAAGATAGCGATGAGATAAGCAAATGTTTTTCTAGTGGTCACATTATTCAAGGGCCCAAATGGGGATTCATCTAAGGTATCAGTTTCGAAGGAATTCTCATTTAAAGAATTGGATAAGATGGAATCTTTGGGCACTGACGACACTGAAGTGCGTCTGAATTGTTCAACAGGCTGCTCTCTGCGATCCACCACACTCCCTCTTCTATCAAAGCTTCCAGGAGGACTAGTGCTACTTGCAAACAAGTTTGAATTGGAATTTTGTCGCTCACGTTCAATCGATCGGGACAATTTGTTGTCTTTTAAAATTTGATCTAAATGTTTATCAATTGTCTTGAATAACTTCCGATCGGAACCGATTGGTTTGGTGGTGAAAAGGTCACACCCTCCTTTGATCACTAGGTTATTATCTTGTGTATGAAAGTTAAGCTCTTGATTCACCAACTCAATATCAACTTCATCAATGAACTAAAGTTAGTCTTCGCGAGTTCTATTTTCGAAAAGCGTGCCATAACGTACCTTCATGTTCCACAATTATGCCACTTGGATGTTTGATTGAGTCGTCGATCGGCAAGCACAGTAATATACCTGAAGTATGTCAATTCGTTTTTCTCCACGTTCTCACAAACGCCCAATGTGGTTGTTCAGGTGATTATCAGTTTGTTCTCTTGAATTGTGCACGACCACCAAGCCGGTGCTCTCCGCCATTTCCTCATCCATGTACATCTTCCAATTCATCCATACCAGACTTATTGATTGTAAACTGCAACTCTAATTTGGAAGTTTGTGCATTGTGGGATGAAGAAACCACCTTGATGAATCTTCTCACCTTCCATTTTCCCTCCCCTGCCCCTTCCATGGATGATGACGGATTGGTTCCTGCTTCTGTAATATGGGCGGAGTGTTGTTCAACAGGTTTTGAAGTCCATTCATAAAACTTGCGAAGAAGAATTCGATTTTGAATTCTTTTAGCCCAAGGATAACCTAAGGTAGGTACGCGCCTCATCTGCCTTTGAAAATCTGTTGTAAAATCTGTTGTAGAGGTACTTCGAATGTGGTAAGCATTTCTCCCATTATTCAGAGGTCTTTCATTATTTAATTTAAGTCGTTTTCGTCCCTCATTATCGTACTCTTCACGTTCACTGGAAGTGCTTGTCTGTGCATCAACGAAATTTATTGGCTCGTTAAAGTACACGAAGGCGGAGTGATCATCCCAGCCTGAGCTGATTGCTACCTGAAAGTCCATATTCAAGGCATCTTCGTCATGTTCCCAAGCAGATCCAAGGTCGCTCACCTGATTTATCAATGCTATTGCCACCTTATGTTTTTTGGCGATCCGAATCAAATGACGATGTAAAAGATACAAATATAAAAATTTTGACGATCGATATTTGTACTTTTCAGATTGTCTTATCTTTCGCATTTGCTTTTCGTGGTAAAGCTTCGTCTCAAGATAATCTTTGGAACCTTCAAGGTTCAACTCTTGTTCCTTGATTCTTTCCCGTAAATAGGTTGCATTAGTAATTGCATTTTCTCTTCGAAAGTGGTGTGCGATGCTGTCCACAATAACTAAACCAACATCCTCTTTCCTCTCTAGTTCCGTGGGAAGCTGGGTGTATATTATGTGATCCTGACTCTCAATGTCGTGACAGTAAATGTATGAAATGTGATCCAACAGCAAATTGGTTTTGCCATTTGATGATGAATCAAAAAAGTCTTTCAACCTTTTTGTTTCTAAGAATGATTCAGTTGATATATATATTACATTTTTCAGTGCCTTTTGGCATTCTAATGATAACTGAAACATTAGATGTGATTTCCCTGCCCCACTCTCCCCATATATTTCAGTTACTTCACCGAATGGAAGACCACCCCCCAATTCCTTGTCGACGGTCGCAAGACCCGTTTTGAGAAATCCTTGGTATTGCAACATATTCTTCAAGCTGTTCATTCCCTCCATGCGATCCACTTGATCCCTTAACTTGGAAACGTAGTCTTCAACTTCTCTAATTGATCTTCCTAATAACTTCGCAACATGAATTAGATTGTTATTGTACTCGAATGATAGCAAGTCAACAACCGTTAGCCCATGTGCGTGAAGCAACTTAGCAAGTGATGGAAACTCATCAGCTAATGGTTTGTCACCCAATGGGACTTGTCTATATTCGTCCATGAGCTGTACCTAAATAGTGATTAGCCCTCGCGTTTTCGATCGATAGTGCGAATCTGACAAACTACATATATGTACACACTGCAAATATATTAATAATTAAAAAAGGAGAAGTAATTAAGTGAAATGGGTATGTGCCTTCGAAACGAAGAAATCCTTGGACTTCGTTTTCACAAGAAAATTTGGCATGCCGAATCCAAAAGCTGTACCAACTCCGCCATTTCTCGAGATAGGTACAAGAAGCATAGGTGAAGACTTATTGTTATAAGGCTTGAGTTTTGCTTCCTTCCCAAAAATTTCTTTGTCGATTGTTTTTTCGAACGATGGCTTCTGGTAATAAAGTATATCAACAAGCGATCTAATTCCTCCTGATAAAACATCACCAATCACAAGAACTTCGTGATGCTTCGACAAACGCAAATAGTTATCAGCAATCACAAAACCATTTTTATCAAGGACATCAGGATGCTTACTCAAAAACTGGGTATTAGGGGTAGCATTGTAAACCGGAATGACTAGATCGTAGTCTTCCACTTGACCTTTTCCGAATGAAATAGAAGTTTTATCCTTATTTTTGGTAATGGAAACTACTTTTCTGTTGTTAACAACTGAAACTCCATATTTCTGAAGCTTTTTAGTTGCATCAGCACGGATGGATTCCTTAACAGCGGGTAAAGGGTTTGTTGACCCCGAAATTAAAGTAATGTTCTTCTTTTTTTCGTACTCGAATCCCAATTCCCCGGCAATTTCAACACCAGTTGGTCCTCCACCAACAATCGCAATACTTTGAGCGTGATCAATTTCTTTTACCAACGACTTCAAACTTTGTTCCACCGAAGAATGGTCATAATTGTCTCCCAACTTAAAAAGAGGGTCCTCATATCTTGTACCAGTAGCAATGATCAAGTTGTCGTATAAAAGCAGTGACCCATCAGCCAAATGGACAACCTTCTTGTTGAAGTCAACTTCCTTAGCAGTGCCTTTGACGAACACTGCTTTGTGATTAGACTGAGCCGAGATTTTCTTCAAAGAAGCAGCAATATCGAAAATAGTATCAGAGAACTTTTCCGGTTCAACTAACAAACGTGGAGCAGCAATATTGAAGTAGGCATGTTGCGAAGGTGAAACAATAGTCAAATTAATTGATTTTGAATTGCTTGTTTGAAGAATATGCTTAGCAGCATACATAGCAGCATATGAGCCACCAATAATAACAACTTCCTTCGACATCTTCTTCCTTGTTTTTGATACTCTAAATTTTGCAACTACGAAGCCTTATATAGTTTTTAAGGTAACTCAGCCCTTCGTATTATCTGGCATTTGACGCGAAAAAATTACGTAATTGTATTTGTCAAGGTCCGCACTTAAGCGGACATTAGAAATTTCAAATGTAAGCGCCTTCCAATGTGGCTCTTTTCTTCTCACATGTGACTTAATATTAGTAATTTGACACAATAATTTAACTTGTTCGAAGATATACGTTACGCGATCCTATGGACCAACGGAGTAGAGATTTATGAAGTATGATAAATTGTGCATTTGTGGTCATGGGGTTTACAAAAGTACATACACAATACAAACATGTTTAATGTGCACCAGAGATGAAAAACCACTTGTCAATAGATTTGTCAATTGGAGCTGCAGGTTCAGCTGATGCTGAGGGAATTTCTTGCGCGGCTGCTTCGGAGTATGAAGCAGTGGAAGACAAAGTGGTGTTAGTCAAATCAATGTCCTTGGGGTCACATTCGCCCTTGATCAACTTATCCCACGCTTCGGCGCATTCACTAACAACTTCTTCCGCATACTTCTTGTTCTTACATTCGCCAGAGAAAGCAAATTGATTTTCTGGCTTTCCATCAGGAATTTTGTAGATTCTGAACCATTCGTTGGTAGCTCTCAATAATCCTGGCAAGTGAGTTTCCACATCCTCAATATCGTGCAACTTGGAAGCCAAAGGATCATTAACATCGATAACAATGACCTTCCAATCGGTTTCACCTTCGTCTAAGAGTGCCATAACACCCAAAACCTTAACTTGCTTCACTTCACCAACAGTTGCGACCTTCTCTCCAATCTCACAGACATCCAATGGATCGTTGTCACCCTTAGCCTTGGTTTCGGGGTGGGTTTGGTTTGGATCCTCCCAAGTCTGTGGGAAAGCACCATAGTTATGGATATAACCGTGGTGAGGAAAACAATTCCTGACAAATCTCAACTTTCCTTTTTTGGTGTCTTGAATAATTGGGTTTAATTTTTGCTCCTTGGAGATTTCCATCTTTGCATTAGTCCATCTTGGCACCTCAACGATCATGTTCAAGATAGTCCTTTCCTCATCAGCATACAAAGGAATGTCATGGAAAGGGGAAACAGGTTTCCCATCCTTCTCAATGAAAACCTTATAATCCAATGTATTGGCAGCGCCAATTTGACGTGTAGTGTAAGTCATATTCGTTGATGCAAGCTTAAACGAAGAAATACTTTCGTTGAGATTCGTACATAATAACACGCCAATCGATTTGTCCATTATTTGGTTTCTGCACTACCAGTCACATGAAGTTAGGACAGTTGGCACGTGCGCATTACTTTTTCCATTATGTAGCCATGTTCAAGTTCAGTAAGGTTATTGATGACGTTCATTTCCGCTTTTTTGTGTAAAAGTAATTGACGAGTAAGTTCACGGCGCCATTTTTTCAATTCTTCTGCCGAAACGTATTTTATTGTTGTTAACTGTTTCAAAAGATTGATAGTGTAACGAAAGTCGCTTGCTCCTAGTGCAAGCCATCCGTGGCAATAGTCTAATAGAAATACCCCACAAAATATGATAGGAACCACTTTTGCATATTGATTGCAAATGCTTATTCCGTATACGTCAGAATCCATAAATCCTAATATTTTAGTATTCGAATTTGCAATGGTGCGAATGAAACTCTTAGTCAATTCATCGGGAAATCCTTTGCCTGTGATCACTAGGAAGTCGGAGATTGGTGACAACTTACCATGGCACAAGCGTAAATAGTTACAGAAAGACTTGAAAACTGCGTCCTTTTCGAGAATAATTATGAGCGAGACCATTGAAGATATGACTTGCTCACTTTGAAAATGAGGAATAAGTATAGGCTCGTCGCTATAAGTCAAATTTAAGCCCTGACAATTCCCATACACTAAACCTTTTTGAGAGGGATAGATTGACAAGTCTTTCTGGAGTGATATTTGTAAAGAAGCTTCTAGTATTCGAACAATCCGATTGCAATATTCTTGGGTCCGAAATAGATCCACCTGTTGATAGAAAATTTCTCTCAAGGTAATATTCTTTTGAGATTTGGTATGTAACTGTGAGATAATGACTTTTATCACCTTGATTATTGCAAGTAGGCGCGTTGTTTCGCTTCGCTTTTTAGCAAACTGCTCCACCGACGTTAGGGCGTAATCTTCACCGAACGTCCTTTTCGAATTGCTTTGGGTGTATATAGTGAACTGGCTTTTGGAAGTTATTCCTTCAAGAATTAGTGCCCACAAATTGTGTATTAGTTCTGAGGGTCGTCTAGGCTTGTTAGTGTAAATTGGTGGGTGGGAGGCTGCATACATACGAATCATTAGCTGATATTTTTATAGTCTGTGTCTTTACGGATACTATTGATTGTAGCTGTAATGAATGCTTCATTCAATCTTAACTAGTGGAAATCAGAACTTTGTCCATGTAAAATTGGCTGCAAAGATTTGCATCTTACAATTGGTATAATAGTAGTGCATAAACCGAAAGGGGCGGAAAGAGTGCGTGCATTTGCAACGACTTAAAGCTAAGAATGCAGAGGTTCAAGCATTCCACCGTGTGTATGTGTAGGTTTCCGAGGGGAGTGGTAACATGACTCACGGTTAGCTTTACAATAAGCAGAGCATACTTTCCTAAATTATGCTGTCGCCATCAATGAATTGATAAGTTTGAAGTGAAGATTAATCTCTCACTCTGCTTAAATCAAAAAAACGAGTTATTTTGTAAAATATCTCAATAAGTCGTTACTGACACAACTCGACACCATAATATTGAGAAAATATAGAAACCCGTCATCAATTTTAAAAGAACTAAAATGGACGAGGCTTGAAACGGGTAATGACTTGTAGCGCTACGGTTCGTGATTGTAGATCGCATTTGCTTTATGTCTCAAGCAGTGCGCCAAGCAGCGTTGGAAGCACCTTTGTCGAGGTTATCATTTGGCGAACAGTTGCTTCTGCTACAAGCACTAAACACTGTATCACAATTTTGCTCTTACCGGAA
The DNA here is from genome assembly GCA_030568475.1 of Suhomyces choctaworum. Lineage (NCBI taxonomy): Eukaryota > Fungi > Ascomycota > Pichiomycetes > Serinales > Debaryomycetaceae > Suhomyces > Suhomyces choctaworum. The sequence continues at coordinate 47,143 of JAJMGE010000035.1, read as the reverse complement.
GATGGTGAATATATTTAGCTTCGAGGCTATTTCGTTTAGTGGCTTTGCATTACACATAGCAAATACTGAGGTCACGTTTCTAGAATGAGAGATCCTTGTTCGGAGGTATCTATTTTTTTCCTCTCAGCCCCACTTAACAATAAAGATAATCAGGTCGAAGCTGACAATTGACATACATTTCTTCTTTATCTTCTAGCCTGGAAATACCTCAGACCACAACCGAGACTCTTTGACATCTATCAAGACATTTTGATATCTCAAACTTCAGACACTATGAGAATCGTGAATCTGACGATAGGGCGAAGGTCCACCTGGGATGGTAGTGGTGCTTTTATCGGAGGCTCAGCTAAGTGGGCCTTCTTCACTGTTTTGATAGCTTTGATTGTCATAGTTGTTATTGGAACAGTCAGAGTTAATAAGAAAAGGTCTCAAAATGGAGTACAGCCTCTCTATGGTACGAGGTGGATGACTCCTCCCCTGTACAGACAATCTCAAACTCAGTACAATCAGCCCAATAGAAGAGATCCTGAAATGCCCAGCACATTTGTTCCCGCATATACTGCCACTGCCAATGAAACTGACATGGGATACTATGATGGCAATGGCGATTTCCATCCCAATCCTAATGCTAAAGGCGTTTCTATGACATTGCCTGCAGCGGCTCATCAAAGACAAGGCAGCACATTAAGTAATGCTGCTCCTATTTCCAACGATTTCCACGAACTAAGCATAAGACATAGCATGGATAGTCTTGACGACATCGGAAATATTTATAGGCAGCTACCATCAAGCGCACGAGCTGGAGCAGCTAGTGCTTCAGTACCTGATTTACAGAATGGATTACCAGCCAACTCGCTGGACGAGGGCCAGCCTCAACATGCCAACGATGTTTCTCATGAAAGATTTTCACGCCCGGGAAATCCGCCACCTGATAGGGGTTCTTCGCAATCTACGGGCCTGACTACAGCTGCCGAAGAAAATGATCTCTCGAAACTGAATGATGTGGTTTCAAAGACAAAATTGAGCTAAATACAACTAAAAGAACGATAATTTACCTGCTCACAAGCTATTGGTATCGACAATATTGCTTTTTTTAAAGACTTCGTACATTTAATTCTAGACAATAGGAACTTTTCTTTAGTCAGTTTTTTTTTTTAACAAATTACACCATTCGTGACATTCGTATCCTTGAGACTAATATTATCTTATCACAAACTTATAAATTGAATTATAACAAAAACTATTAAACGATAATACATTGTTTGTGGTCGTTACCACGAAGAAAAGAAATTATTATGATAATATTTAAACCTTCAAAGCCTCTTCATATGAAGGTGGAGGACCAGTGTAATGGACCTTTCCTTTTTCATCAAATCCGGCGTTTTCATCGGATACATCAACACCGTTCTCAAGAGCCTTATTTTTCTCAATCTCGGACAATCCCAAATCATCCTTTGCAACCCAAATATGTGGTTCTTCATCAGTAACAGCAGGATCTTCGTAGGCAGTCTTGATAAAATCAGGATTGTATTCGATGTAATTGAAGTAGGCAGCTGGCATAATACCACGGAGCAAATCGAAGGTTTCCTTTCTTGGTTGGAAAAATCTGGTTAACCAAGAGACACCCTTTCCTGGTGCAGCAATAACATCCTTGGCTGGGTTTCCACCTTGCTTCTCAGAATAAGAACCATTGTTTGCACTCTGCTTGTCGGATACATCTGAGCCATGTAATCTTCCTTCGACGTTACTTGCAACAGTCTCAGATTCGGCATGAGTTCTTTCGCCGCTTTGCAAGTCATGGTTAGGCAAAACTTGGTCCTTGTGACTTCCAGTCAAACCGAGCTGGTTACCGCCGTTCCAGTAGTTTTCACCCTCTACCTTAATTTCTTTCAATCCTTGGTCTTGAGCAGGGTAAACGTAAGTAAAGTCACCAGCTGCATACTTAATTGCAGAAATTGGAACAATGTCGAAGAGAGGTAAGAACTTCCACTTGAAGTAGATATGAGCAGCCGCGGTGAAAACAATAGCCACAGCTTCCAAAGCAACAGCAACCCAATTCTTGTTGAAGACGAATAAAGCAACGAGACAGACCTCGGCAAGATACAAGCCAACGAACAATTGAAATAAGGCTCTAGGATAGTTTCTTCCACGAGCATCGTTCTTGTTTGGTTGCAAAACATAGACCAAAGTGTAAATGTAAGCAATGTAAATCAACACGAATGCAATGAAGGAGAATCCCAAAATCAAAGGTGCGATAATTGCGTATACCAAGGAAACAAGGGTTAACAACTGATATGCTGGGTAGATAACAGACCACCCTGGTTGTCCCAAGGTGGTGTATCTTCTCCACTTAGCTCTAGGAGTCTTGTCCAAAATTTTACCCAAAAATTGAGCTAAAATTAATGCCACAATTTGAAGAAGTAACCCAGAACTGATTGTCAAGCCTTGCAAACAGAAGTATGAGATGTAGAAATTGGAAGAAGCAGGTATCTTGGTCGCCAATAACTGCAAAGCGGATTGAGGCTTACTCACAATTGTGGTGACAGCAGAAGCTGCCGCCGAAGTCACCGTAACAACGATAAAGACGTTGACAACTTGGAATGCGTAAAACCACGATTGACAATATCCCTCAACCTGTTGCACGGTAATACATCCTGAAACCTTACCCATTTTTTTAATAAAAGGTGGAACCAAAGACATCAAAATAGCCAACGCGATTGTAGGCAATAAACCAGTGATAACACCCATAATAACGCTTGGCATGTTGTTGATGAATTTCAAAAACTTGACCTTATCAGTAAGATTGTTAATGTTGGAAATAGCACCAACGACAGCGACAGGGATACACCAGAAAATAACCATAAGAGTTAAGACAGTACTGGCAATGGCCTTCTTGGCTCTTCTCTTGTTTGGAGTTAAGGATAAGTTTTCCCAAATCACATCATCTGGGCTCAAACCAGTGAATCTCTTAGCCTTCTTCAATTCCCCGTTGTATGGAATAGCTTGGTAAGCCTTCTGCAATTCAAGTTGTGTTGGAAATTCCAAGAAAACAGATGGAATCTGGGTGTTCGAACTGTACTCAAGCTGCTGCTTCTTAATTTTCTTGTTCAATTCACCAAGTCTCTCAACACCATAGTTCAATGTGTCGACCTTCTCACCAATCAAAAACTTCAATTTGTGGGTTGGCCTCTTTTTTCCATCTTTCAAGTACTTGTCCAAGTCATCAGCAGGTTCGGGGACTGGTTTATTCTTCTTCAATGCCTTCTTTCTGATATTGACAGCTTTGGTAAGGACACCGTTTAAAGCACCTTCATACTTGTTGGCTAATTTGGTACGTTCCTTGACATCCTCTTCCAATTCTTTGTAGTCTCTGGCATACCAAATGTTTGTTGAGGTTGGAAAATACTCCCTCAAAGTACTCTCGTCCAACAACTTGTCTGGGATTTCAGTCAACAAGAGGGTACGGGAAGATAACAACGAATCGTACAATGGAGTCGTTTGCAATGCGTGTCTGAAAGTGGTGTAATAAACCAATTCTCTGTAAATTAAGAAGACAACAGCACCGAAAAACACCCAAGAAACGAAAATGTGAGCCAAAACTCTCCATTTGTCGCCAACATTTGCAATGGAGATTCTGTCAAGTCCCTGAGACTTCGAGGAATTGGTTGCATTGACTGGAAACAAAATGGGCCAGACTAAAAAGCACCCCAAAAGTGCAACCGCAGAAAATTCGAAGAGGTAACGAGCAAAGAAATATCCATCGGCACCAGTTTGCTGAATCATGTAGGACTCGGATCTGCCCAACAAGTATTGGACCCAGCTGAAAGCTCCACGAGGAGACTCATCTGGCCTCAATTCTTTTGGAACGGTGGAAACTTGCGAACGAGGTTCGTAGACTCTTCTTTGCTTCTTCCTTAAGAGAACAAAGAGGATGAGAAAGACTGCAAAAATCACCAAGTTGGGGATAAGAGTCGAGATAAGCTGAGACACCGAAGTGTTCGGCTTCTTCTGCAGGGACGAGGAAGCCATGATCTGTGCGTTTTGAAGAAATTTGTATTACTCTTTGCTCAATGTTTGAAATTCAAGCTTAATTGGCAAAAATAGTAACGAGGGGGTGGGAGTAAGGAAATTGTATACAGTTGCTAAAGGGAAGGCTTCTTCAATGCCCTAACGCAAAACAACAAAACCTGGATTTATTTTACCCAGTTTCAAGAAAACGTTTGACGTTCGTAAGGCTATGAGAGGGTTACGGAGCTATATAAGTAATGTTTGTTTTGTTCACCTGAAATTGCACAGTTGCTTTGCGTGCGTGTCTGGATCACTCGTCTCTTGCACTGCGCGGGACAGGCTGCATCAACTACAATAGCGTAGCCCCGATGACGCGAGTCAGGAACCCGGAAGCGGTGAGAACATGATTGAAACGCTCGAGGATGGGCTTTACAGCGGTACAATATGCCAAGGTGCCCCTGCCGAAGACAACAATCAGGCATTGGTGCGGGCAGAGACAGTCACGGCTGCGCCTATATGCATGTGCTCCACTATCCTCAAGGAGATAGACGAGAGAGAGAGCCGCACCCACACCAGGTGGCAATAGCATGGCCTCAGTTTCAGGAATATAGCCGAGGCTGAAATGGGAGACTACTAGCGTGTCTTGCAGACAGACGACGCACGTCGTGGCTGCATATGGGTTCAAGAATAACTAGTACAATCTCAGGAACAATTGAATGGTCCTGTCTCTACCATGCGCATGCAAGGTGACCGCGCCTGTTTCTGCCAGACGTGACTACCATCAAGGTTGAGAGGTAGCCACTTAAACTGAGCAAGTGGAAAACTTCCCAGCGAGGTGCCAGACCCTTTGTGCGCACTTGGAGATGGCAACAGTATGACGTGCCATGATAGTTGCGGTGAATCGGTACATGAGCAGGCTGGTGATAGGGTAAATAATAATAAGGGCTGCGTTCTCCTTTGTTCCATTTTTGTATTCTATGTTTTATTTTATTTTTGTGCACTACTTTCCACACGCCCGGTCGGAAATATTGTGACTGACGTTTGCTCGTTTCCTTCTTTCGTTGACAACGTCTATAGCCGCACCGGTCCAAACCTTATCTGCTCGGGTGGTTGAAAGAGCAACGCTGAAATTTCAGTGACCATTCTGGGCCAAATTAACTGGCGATTCCGTAATTGTCCCTCGGTGTTGTCTGGGTGACCAAGTCTGGGGTCCCACAGCGTAGCATCTGGTCCTTGGGTCCTTCACGATTCTGATTGCACAACCACACAGAGTCCAGCACCATGAACGAACTGGGGCATCGAACGCGGGTTCTTTGTTCTCGCACTAAATGGCAAGGAAAACATGTGGGCCCTCAGACCCTGATTTCTTGACATGTAGGAGCAATTGTGTGTCAATGCAGACTATTCATAGCAGTCTGAATTTCCCTCGTTATTTTAAGCTTGCTAATACATCGCCCAGCTACAAGAATTTGTTTCTCTTCAAAATGACTCAAAAGATAGTCATAGTCATCTATTGTAAATTACCGATCTCTTCCAGTTATGTACTGAGCACATATTTCGTACGTGCACATATACTAAGGTTGTTTCTTCCACCAGTAACTTGTTTGTTCTCGGTTGCGATGACTTAAAGCTCAACAGCGCTAGACACACCCTCAGCGATGTCATCGATTTCATGAGAAATGCTTCCTCCAACTCCAACGTACTTCTCGGAGAATGGCTTGATGACATTGTTGAAAATGAGTTCGGCTCCGCCAAAAGCTGGGACACCAATATAGACCAAGAAAAAGGTTTTGAACAAGAAGTAGAATGGAACCCAGTACAAAATAGCCTTAGACCAGAATTCGAGCACATTCAAGAATGCGAAAACAACCCAATAAGCCAACAACTTGGAGTCGTCATTCTTATTAGAAGTGTTCAACGCAATCAAAGAGTAGTACCCTGGAATAACAAATCCAGCAATGTTGGACAAGAGCTGACCAATGCCTCCAATGTTGAGGAAAACCAAAACCAAGTAGACCACTCCGAATCCCAAGACAGCGTAAGACCTTGGTAATCCGGTTTGGCTATTGAATTGATTCAAGATGCTGTGGCCAGCAGTAGCCTAGACGTTAGAACTGTTCATGGTGGAAACTCTGGTGAAAAACAATAGGGCTGCTATCGAAGTTGAATTAACAGCTAATGATCTGTAGGATGATACCGCAATTGAAGGCTAGTAACCCTTTAGGTTCCAACGATAGCCAAAATCTATCCCTTTTAGGGATTCACGCAATACTCAATCCTATGGGTCAAGAATCTCATTTGATACATACCTTGTCAATATGACCCAAGAAGTTCTTTGCTTGATCAGGTAACGACATTATTTATTCTTGATCTGTAATTTCTTATGGGATTTTCAATGGTAAAGAATCTCGTGTCAATTCTAAAGGTTGTGCCAGGGGTGTGAAATTCGACATGTTCGCGGAGCTGTGCAGGACTCAAAAGGTGAATACCCCTCTCAACATTAGTAGTGCTCATACCATTACACAATAGAGTAGCTTGCTAAAAGCGTACGTACCAGTTGCTTTGAAGGGTCGTCTCTTTACAGTGTTAGTTCTCTCTACTTTGAAACTCCGATACTTTCCCTAGACTCTATTAATGGTGAAAAGGTAAGTATCAAGATTACCCGCCAATATGCTACCTGTATACTGTTCAATTTTGTTTTGGAGCATGATTCTCCATATCGAGAAACATAGGTTCGTTAAAATTCTACCAGTGTGGCTTCCACAATAAATAGCTTTACTATTTCGCTTCTAGGACCTAACTAATGATATACTATCTACTTCTTCTTGCTTTTGGCACTTCCTTCAAAACCAGCTCTTTTCTTGGCGGCTTTGTTAACAGTTCCTGTGAATTTTTTCAAACGAGGCTGCTTCTTTCCTTTCTTTCCTTTGTTGTCTCTCCGAGCTTTCAAATTTTCTTCTCTTCTCTTTGCTCTCGCGGCGACAGTATCCTTGACTATTTGCTTACGCTCTTTCCATTCAATCTCACTCTTCAACTTTTGCTTTTCCTTTCTTTTGATAGCTTTCTTCAAAAGTTTCTCATCATCTTTCACCTTAACACCCTCGGCTTGTGACATGACACGCTGCCACTTTTCCTTATCCTCTGCTGCCTTTCTCTCCTCTGGACTCATTTGTTCTAGTTTGCGTTTCTTTTGTTCAATCTTCATTAAGTGTGCCTTAAGATCATTATTAGCAGGACCCTTTTGTTTCTTCTTCTCGACTGTAGACCTCAATTTAGAAAGGTCAGATGTAACACGTGAACCATCACGGAACACAATATTTCCAAAGAGGACTCCTTGAGATTTCCCTTCATCCTCAGATTCATCTGAGTCAGACTCATCTTCGTCATCTTCAACCTCATCATGCTTTCTTTTGAGCCTCTCAGCTCTCTTTAATTCTTCCTTTCTCTTTCGGTCTTCCAAGATTTGTTCCCTTGATTTTGGAGCCCCGGCAATTTTGGTTCCTGGGGCTTTTCTTTTGTCTTTGAAAACCTTTATTTTAGCTGCCAACTTTTCTCTCAATTTGAGCAAGTTTTCTTGTCTCTTTTTTTTTTCTTCGGGAGTGACCGTCTTTCCTTTCTTACTCTCTGACTGCGTATCTGTCTTAGTGGACTTAGATGACTCTACCTCATTCCCTTCATCATCAAAGACCAACAGCCCACCATTGCTCATCAAGTCGGAATCACTCTCTTTGTCAGAATCGGAATGCAAAATTTCGTCGCTTACTTCACTATTCTTCTCATCTTGCTCCTCGTTGCCCTGTGTCTCCATGTTTGGAAAATGCACTTTGGTAGGTAATACTACTCTTTTTGCCATGACTGCCTTATTGCTCATCACGTCTTTTGCGGATGCATGAGCGTTTGTATAGTCATCTGCATCAGACTTCGAGGTTGGATCTAACTTTGCCCGCTTATTCTGTTGAATTTGATTCTTTGATTTCTTCTTTTGTTGCCATTGGTCTTGTGTAGCCTCATCGTAGTAGTATTTTGCTGGTATTAAAGACAATAGCCCGTCAAATGCAGACGAATGAGTCTTGAGACGCTCCTGAAGACTGTTAGTATCAACTTCAGCTTCATGTTGTAATGCTTTCGGAGAATCGGGACATACCTCTAGAGTATTACTCATATCTATTGAAGTTCCTAAAGTCACAAGCTTTGTAACTATTCTAGCCTAATACTTGAGATCTATTTAATTTTTTTGGCCATCGCGGCCCGAAAATTATGTGAGTGTAAAATTGATGGTTGGCTACGAAAGCATATATAGTATTATAGACCTACAATCATAAACTTAGAATTTTCATAAGTACGGCGCTCAGCCGCATTATGCTAGTTAGGATGGTGGATTGTGACGGCCCTTATTGGCTATCAAGATCTGGAGTCCCCACTAAAGAATCTAATTTAGTATAGAAAATAGTGAAATAGCATTACAGATGATCTCTTGCACATTTGTAAACAAGTGTGATGATTCCAATCAGCAAGTGACGTAGCTTATGTTAGGAATTCCAAAGGTCTTAGAAATAATTGCAAAGCTGCGTTGACATTGCACGTTGTAATAAGTAAAATGCATACCACTAGATTGAGGGTGTTGGACCCATTTTTACGCTGCGCATACTTTTACTCGAACTTCACGACGATAACAGTTCAGGAGTTAACGAGCTCATAGATCCACCTGATAGACTCCAAAATGGCTCCCATTGCTGACTATTTGATTCTTTCTTTACCAAAGACAACTAATGCACAGGAATGGCTCGAAAGATCTTTGAATGGAGGGAAGCAGCCTTTGAACACTCTTAAATTACCCGAATTCCAAAGTGGTACCCTAGATTCCTTAGTTCAAGAAAGTGAAGACATCGCAAAGATTGATGGTCAATTGCAAGGTGCAGTAAACAAAGTTGTTGATATCCTTCTTGGCGTTACTGATTCTTCGGACACTCGCATAGTAGGTTCAAAAAACGCAACAACCTACTTGGAGTCATTTCAATGGAACACAACTAAATACCGTTTGGACAAGCCAATCAAGGATCTTGTTAGTATAATTTCTAATGAAGCACTCACGTTAGATAACGATGTTAGGTCTGCATACCAAAGCTACCAAACTGCCAAATCTAATTTTCAGGCGGCTGACCGGAAAAAGAATGGTGATCTATCAATCAGGTCTCTCCATGAAATCGTTCGTCCAGAGCAATTTGTTTTAGACTCCGAAAACTTGACTACTGTGTTGGTAGCTGTTCCTAAGAATTTGGTTAAGGATTTTGAAAATTCTTACGAAACGTTGACTCAATTCGTTATTCCACGCTCTGCAGAGGTGATCGCTACTGACTCAGAGTTCTCCCTCTTTACAGTCACCTTATTCAAAAAGTATCAACAGGACTTTTACACTGCTGCCAGAGAGCATAAGTGGCACCCAAGAACCGATTTTATCTACTCCGAAGAAACTTTGAACAAGCTCAGAAAGGAATTTGACTTGACCAAGGTAACGGAAACCAAATCTAAGAATGACCTTGTGCGCTTGGCAAAAACTGCATACTCTGATATTTTCGCCGCTTGGATCCATATCAAGGCTATTCGTGTCTACATTGAATCCGTTTTAAGATATGGTTTACCACCTCAATTTGACTACTTCCTTATCAAATTCCCAGACGCCAAGGCATTGCCAAAAGCCAAAAAGGAACTTACTGATAAATTTGACTACTTGGGAGGCGACGGCTTTTCGAACCAAAGCAATTTGCACGAATATGCCTCATTGGTCGATACCGAGTATGAGCCCTTTGTCTTATACGAAGTTGAACTCGTCTGAAATCTTTATATACTCCGTTCCAAAGTTTAGTTCTAGTAATGCATGGTCATCCTCCTTTTTATAATTTGTGGAGTCTACTTGTTTGCTTAGTCAGCAGGCGCATAATACTTGCTTTATCAAAGCATATTCTAATCGCACATATCTAACAACATTCTATTCAGACAAAATGGGATACCCGACTAAATTGAAGGTGGCGAGCCGTAAGCTAACCAATGATATTGTAATTGCTTCCTCTGCCTTTTCAAGAGTTAACAAGTTCAATTTTGGGGCCAGAATGGCACTATTGAATTATCTGGGACAAATTATCGTGTGGTCAGCATTGCCATTCGGACCTGAAGTTGAAAAGAGCTTGGACTTATTAACGGGAACTCAGGGAAATTACAACATTACCCACTTGATTGTTCCAGACAAAGAACACACGATGGCAGCTAAGTCATTCAAGGAGCGGTTTCCCGAATTGAAGATCCTTGCAATGGAAGGTGTGGAAATACCTGGTGTCAAGATTGACTATTTGTTCACTTCCAAGTTGGGAAATCAGTTGCTTGATCTGAAAATTTTGAAAGAGGAAGTCGGGATAACAGACAGCGTCATCTTAGACAATTTTCAGTTCGTATATTTGCCACACCATGTGAATCAGGAGTTGGTGATGTTCGATACCAAGAGCAAAATCTTGTTCGAAGCTGATTTGCTTTTCAATCTCGTACCTCTGGAACCTTTGGAACAATACTCAGCAGCTACCGGGTATTCAGATGGTTTTAATATTCATACCGGATGGTCATACCTTACCAGATATATGCATCCAGGTAGCAAGGTCGGCAAATACCTTTCAAAGAAGCTCGCTAATCCTAAAAGTGAGGCTGGTTTGAAAGCTATTCAAACATGGGATTACTCGACTATTGTGATGTGCCATGGTAACGTTATTGACAAAGAAGCAAAGAAGACTTTTTCGAGTGTTTTTGATGTTTAGTTACTATGGCAGGGAATTTTTTTTGAAGAATAATCGCTATTTCGACTAGATTTTTGACTTCTTTCGAATTTCCCTAAATGTGTGAAACACCTCAAAACGAACTCGCGATATGTAATTTCGTTTTCAACCTACTTAACATTAATGCGATGTGCCAACTAACCCTCATCGATTGGAAAAATCGTAGGATTTATGAACTGACCGATATTCTAATCAACACGTGAACCCGAAAAGCTAGAGCCGTGTTGGTATACAGTGGTTCCGACCTGCATATTATAGACAAGGGAGTGTGGCGGATAATATGTCGACCAGGACATCAGGACTGAAAAGGTTGAATACTCAAAATGAGAAACTAGGGCAGAAGGCGATCAATGAGGAATAACCCGGATAAAGCCGCACGGACGGCGCCAGCCCGACAGAAAGCAGGATACCGAGGATAGCCGGAAAATAGAAAATATATCTCTAAGACCAGCGTCCGCATAAAAAAGGGGAAAATTTCCTCTTATTACATACCACGGGAAATTACTATTTAACTGTTTAGTAGCGGTAACCATACTGGTAGAAGTATACATTCTCCTAGTGTGGAATACATCTGGAAATATCCAACTTCTCACTGTTTTAGGGTTTGTTTCCTACACGACCTGGTTCAAGAACCTGTAATCTGTTCAACAAGCCGAAAGTCCTGCCGATTTTCTTTTGAAGCTCACTGTACCCCAGAAATCGATACGGCCGCGAATTGTACTGCGTACAGTAATCCCAGCTCAATGTCGCACCTAGCTAAATAAATGTCGCAAAAAGCACCTTATTTACCGCACTACTTTATGGACAAGCTATGCAAGCAAATGTACTATCAAAGGTGTCTTAGTGTTTCCTTTCTAAGATTAATTCATTGGCTTGTCCAATCATACTATGTAGTATCCTCCTTTGCAGGAAATATAGTCGTCGTCTGGTAACTTGTAACTTAATCACACTATTTATCACAAGCTCGGTGCGACATTCATTTAGCGAGGGTGTGATATTGAGCTTGGATTAACTATACCTATAAATATACTTTCGTATCCTAGAGGGGAAAAGAAACTAAGCTACATCATGGGCTATCCATCCGATTTGAAGTTAGCTACTCGCAAGCTCACCAATGATATTCAATTAGTCTCATCGGCATTCACTCTTTTGGACAAGGTAAACGTGGGCGCCAGAATGGCGGTTCTCAGAATTCAACAGAAAGTTATTGTTTGGTCAGCAATACCATATGGACCTGAAGTTGAAAAGTGCTTGAACTCGTTATCAGAAACCAGCAAAATAGAAACGGTGGACTACTTGATCATTCCCAATAGGCAGCATACCTTGGCTGCCAAGTCATTTAAAAAGCGTTTTCCTGGCATTAAGATCCTCGCCCCAGAATCTGTCCGTATTCGTGATGTGACTATTGACTACCGGTTCCCATCTCTGCTAGGAAACAAGGTGATCAGCCAACAAGAATTGAAAGAGGAGATTGGGATTGAAGACAGTGTTATTTTGGATCTGTTTAAGTTCACGTACTTGCCCAACCATCCGAACAACGAGATAGTTATGTTGTATACCAAGGCTGAGACTTTGTTCATAGCAGATCTCGTGTTCAACCTTGGTACCCCTGAACCTTTGGAACAGTATTCTACCGCTACGGGGTACCCTGATGCCTTTAATCCTTATACCGGCTGGTCATATCCTACCAAGTACATGCACCCTAAGAGTATTATTGGCAGATATCTCATGAATAGGAGGGCCCGTCCAGAAAGCAAGGATGGAATTAAAGCTATTCACACTTGGAACTTTTCAAAAATTGTGATGTGCCATGGAAATGTTATCGAAAAACACGGTAATGAAATATTTGGTGACATTTTTGGCCTTTCGAAATTGCCAGTGAAACTATAACAATTTATGATTTAAAATAGTAACACTGGATGAGTGCCGATCAACTCTTTATTTATTTATAGCATTATGATATGCATTCAACGCAGAAGTCAGGAAATCCTTTGTTTTTACGTAATGCTTTAGTAATTAAATTTCAAAAATAGTGATTTATCCGCGGTTACGATAAGATCAGAATAATTTACAGACTGCCCCACTATTAGAAGATGATAGAACAGGTGGTCGAATCCGCTGCTGACTCCAACCAAAAAGATGTTTCTTCGATTGACGAAGCCAAATTATTAAATTCGAAGAAGCTGCTCGACATGTTAAGTGAGCATCCCACATTTCAGCATTATACCACAATAGGGCAGATTATAAGGGACGATAGCACGAAGATAAAGGCAAATTTGACAGGACACACTTTGTTTGGTCCAGAAAAGATTAATTACAGATCTCGTACTCTTTTCTTTGATGATGCTGATAGCCTTTATTCACCACAATATTCCATTACATTTTTTCATTTAGGACCTATGATTTCAGGCCATGATGGAATTGTCCATGGCGGTTTGATTGCAACATTATTGGATGAACTAACCTGTGGGGTGGCATTTATGAATTTTGACTCAAAGCGTGGGGTAACAGCCAATTTAAATGTGAATTATCGACAGCCAGTCTTTGTCAATTCGTTCATAATGGTAAGATGTGACATTGTGCGCAAAGAAGGCAGGAAATGTTGGGTTAAGGGCACTGTATATAAGGTGGATACAGATGCGGAAGGTGTAGGAGGACCACAGGTTGTGGAATCTCTGAAAAACTTATTGACAGAGTCGGAAGTTTTGGTAGTGGAGCCAAAATGGGTTCAACAATTGAAAAAGACTTACTAGGTACTAGGTGACTCATTTTTTTCTTCATATTTTATATGAATTCTAGCTTTGTATGCCTCTACATAATCTAGATATGCACTATTTATAATAAATCAGTTCCTTTTACTTTGCCCTGTCCAATCTCAATTTTTGCACTTTTGGATCCAAACTGAATAGCTCTTTTGAGTTCATCTTTTACCCATCCCAAACCAATTTTCGTAGCTAACTCGCGTAGGATATATTTCCTTGTGGCAATCATTCTAGTTTTGGTCCCCTTTTTAGTCACGACATTTTCAAATCCGAACCTTAGCTTCAAGTTTGGTTCGATTTTGTTGACAACAAACTCTATAAATTGGGTATCCAAATAGGGGTACCTGAGCTCTTTCCCCCAGCAACTGACAACTCTATCGTCCCTTCCTAGGTTTCTTTTGTGTATTACATCAATATCATGTAAAAGTTCACGGTTTAATTCTTCATAACAAAGCGAAATCTCTTCTTCTGATGAGTTCTGATTTATGTTATTCGAGAAGATAGCTTCATGACGAGAATAGCCTGCAAATAACTCGTCTGCTCCTAGTCCACTAAAAAGAACTTTGGCTTCTGAACGAAAGTCTGCGATTTGTATAGTGAGTTCTTCTTCATTTTCCAAGAAGTCATCATAATCAAGGTGTGTTGAATCCTTTAGTTTAGTCATTTTTGTGAATTTGGAGATAGAACAAGATGCAAAGTAAAAAGCAATAGCTATGGATAAATCCATTTCAGTATTTGTTGGGTAAATCAAGGCTTGAACCCTTCGCCTATGCATTAGCCATTGCTCGTAAGGTATATCAATCTCAACAAGTCTGAGCTGCAAATAATTACTATTGTACTTCTTTGATAAATTAAACCACGACTTCTTGCTTAACTTACGATCTGGTGAATCTCCCGCTTTCTGATTGGTACGGGGGTTATCAAAGCCGACAGTAAGCAAATCAATTTGAACTGGATTAGGTGGCATTGTCTCCAGAATATTTTCACAAATCAAAGCTGCCAAAATTGTACAGTCAAGTCCACCAGAGAACAAAATTCCTAATTTCGAGTCCATCTCTTCAAGTGGATGAATTAATTTCTGTCGAGTCATGGTCGCTGTCTTAAGAAGATCGTAAAGCTTCAACATGCTTTGATTGTATGATGCCACTGGATTGAAACTTATAGGCTCATAATCTAATGACGGGCATCCGTACATTCTATGCATTAAAAGGTAACTTTTATGTGATAGTTCATCTGTTTCAATGTGATATATCGAAATTTCATTCTTGCACTCTTCAAAAGGTTTTCTTCCATCACCCGTTGAACTGATTAACAAATTGTGGGCTGTGTGAGAATATAATAATGACCTTTTTCCCACGCTATCTCTGCCAAAATAAATGACTTTTGATTCCATGTCTAAAAGTACAAAGGCAAATTCTCCTGTCAATTGACATAGATTTCTGAGTATGAAGTTTTCACCGCCATCTGTATCTTCAACCAATTTTTTGAAAAAAGCTGTATCATTTCCCTCCATAGATTCTTCATTATAAAGTTCTCCATTGAATTGCAAGACGTATCGTCCGAAGAATAAAGGTTGCTTTTGGAATGGCTGTCGCAACGATAGAACTGATGAAAATAACTGACACAGGAATCCTTCAAATCGAAAGCGATCAAATGACAAAAAATCAGGACCCCTCGAAGAAACCAGATAAATCAAACTTTCTATGATGTCACAAGGATCTTCCTGTTGAAATGTGTCATCTGTGGTGCCAACAATTGCAGACATTTGGCTGTCAATCGCTTCACACTTATTGAATTTTTCATCAGTCGAGAGTTTTACATTGTTCTTAACTCTAGACAATTGATTATTTAGCTCACGGAGAATTTCCATGTTCCTTAATTTACTAAGATCTGAATCGGAAAGTGGTTTTACATGAGTACTAATGTCAGACGAGAGTAACAGGTTTATCACGTTTTGATCTCTTGTCTCCCAATGGTGAACATTGTTATTGGTATCGTCTAGACAAACCTTTTGCAAGAATTCCGGGTGTACTGGTTCTTCTCTCGTAAGCAGGAACAAAATCCCACACATTGGATGCCTTCAGCTTCAATACCGCCTTGAATTCGATGAGCTGCATACTTCATCACATGATCGCGATCAACTAAGCTCTGCAGCTTTGACAAATTTAAACTGCAAAGTATACAACGTAAACACCACAGCTACTTTTCAAGGATCTCTTTTAAATCAAAAGATAAAAACTTTTTTTCTAACCAAAAGCCTATAAACCAAAGCCAAACCATAAAACATAAAAAAATTAAAAACGCAGATCGTGTAGCTCTTTTGTCGTAATGAGCGGGAAATGGGGGGTATCGTAAAGGAATTTGTGAGCAGCTCTAAAATTAACCCACAGTGATTAAACCTTTTCCCTTTTCTCTAATAAAGGACGCCAAACTCCTGTCTTCATATTTGTTGAATAGTTCATAGTAGTTTCCGTAGGGAACTCCACCAATAAAGAGTCTAGGAATGTCAACTAGAGATCTTTCATCGGATATTTTCTTCTCGGTTGAATAGCGTAAGTTCTCATATTCAGAGCTTTCGCTAATATCCATCTCAGGTACGGAGTCACTATCATCCAGTATGAACTTGAGGTCACTCTTTATTCCAAACTCCGATGAGGAGACTAAAGCTTCTTGGTGTGTCTTGTAGCTTTTCAAGTAGCTCAAAATGTTCTTACAATTGGGATGTTTGTCTAAGTTGACTATCTTGGGCTCGGGAGTGATGTTAAGGTTCTTAATAATAATCTCAAGCTTCTGCTGTTCGGAAGAGTCGGGGTTATCGGACAAGATTGTGATTGGGCTAACCAGAAGAATTTCTTTGAGGTCTTGTTGGGAATCCAAGTACTCAAGGTCAGGGTCATTCTGAGTCAACCCTGTGATTTCGGCATCAATAAGCTTTTCATCAAGAAAGTTCTCATTCAACAACAACACATATTCATCGTTGGCATCGCCGACGTTATTGATAATAGGGTTGGAAATGTCGGGCCTCAACTTGTAGCTGTAGAAGGACCCATTCTCGAAAGTCCATGCGAGGGAGCTGCAGGTTATTAGCATGAAGAATATGACCAGGTACACCAACACCGTAACCCTGTTGTAGCTCTGCTCCTCTTTGTCTTGGTGGGGTGCGTCTGATTTTTCTATGTCGATGTAGAAAGAGGCCTGGGGTGGCCCTTTCAAGCTTGATCTTCTCTGATGTGACTGAGACATGTCACCATCGATAGCAACTTCCAGTGGAGCAAATGAAGAGGTATATATCTGACCCCAGAATATGTACAGGTCGACGCATTATTGTTCTTCTGCAGCATGCGAGCGGCACATTTATCCAAAAATTCACCTCCAGCGTCAAATCCGTCGCAAAACCGCCTCAAACAAGTAAAAAGCGGTCGCGCACGCCGCTATTCTTTATCCATGAGCCGTATTGCAGGTAAACAATAGCACCTAAGGCGCAACGGGGGATACTACGAGTGCCTGGAACGTGTTGATGCTGATAGGTTGGGATGTTGGCTCATAACAGCGGACACACATTTGATGTGTCGGTGGCGCACAGCACAGCGCAGCTTACCCAAATCAGAAGCTGCCTGCTCGAGTTTCCTCGGTTCGAGAAAATGCGCGTGTGTTCGATTCTAGACCAATGGGATGCACTTTGCACTTCTAAAAGTCCGCGACTCATATGCGCTCATGACCAAACCCCGTGTATCAATTTTTAGTTTGTCGCCGGGCTCGAAATTGTACATATGTGGTGGGAAATGGGCACCCAAATGTGGAAGACATTGTCTAGTAATCTCAACGCCGTCGCCAGTCAAAGCATAGGGTATAAGTGTTGAGGAACATCCAGTCAATGTGAAAGGAGCCATTCCAGGAACCACCGAGGCTGAAAAGACCCCACATGCTAACGTCGATGCAACAGGCATGGTTTAGTTCGGTAGGCTTAACATTTAACCCCGGTGGCCCGATGTGACATCTCGGGAATCGCGTCGTGTGACGCAAGTGATGTTGAATAATGCAAAAAATCTCGGAAATCGTAAAAATTTCAGAAAATTGCAGGGCTGCTTGTGATTGGAAGGCACTGGTCAGCTAAGAACTGCAAATTTGTCATCATGCGCAATAATAACTGTGGTTACCTGTCATTCGTACATTCTCTGAACCGTTTAAGGGTTCCTACTTCCCGGATTCAGTGCAGCCAAAATGTCGGATTGCATATCTACATTTGACCGATCGCTGACTCTGCCATCTGTCGAAACTTCGTTTATCAGCCGTGACCTACCCCTTCTCGCAATGTTTAGTTCTCGTTCATCACAAGTAACCCGCCTAATCTCAGGATGAAACTGAAATGATCTATTCGTATGGAAACAACGTGTTTGTCGTACTCGCCCTGGTAGCCTAATTGGTGAACGCAGTAGGATACTGTATGCATTTGGTTTCGCTACTCATGTTCGCGATGCGCGTAAATACTAGATCTTCAGAAAAACAATCATTCGCGGTGGACCGAGCAGCTTCACAAGGCTAAGGGATCGAACGCAATACTGAGATGGCGAAGCAAAGAAAGAGTGCACCGTCACATTCTAATAATCCGGCTGGAATGGGATCTACAGGCAGTACCACTTCAGTGCATCTAGGCGAGCCATTGCCCTTGCCGTACAAAATTACGCACAGTGACGACGATGAAACAGCGGTTGACAATGTGGAAAGCAAACCTTTCAAAATACGACATGAGCCCCTAGGAAACGTCTTAGAGGCCGAGCCGATAAGGCGAGTGGGTGCAAGAAGTACGGTGGACCGCCACAACGTCGAGGCTCACTCTTTTACAAAGAAACAATCAGGCGAATATACTCCACACACACGGGTGAGAGATGACCTGATACTAAACAGAAGACCTTTCATAAGGCCACAGAAAAATCAAGCCTCCGAAGGAAACAATGATTACAACACTAAATTGACAAGAAAACACATCCCTAATAAGTCTGTGGATTTAGGGATAGGCAGGCCGAATTCCATTCCTTCGCATTCAATTCTTTCAGAGAGAAGGTATACAAGCGCCGGACTGATAAATCAGGATAAAGCTTCCTCGTACAATCTCCATGGGTTTGAACAGGGTACAGAGCTGAATGCTTCATCCGAATTAGTTGAAGATGCCGAGTATATCGAAGAATCGGCACAGGACCTTCAAGAGAGAATCGCAAGCGATCTTAACAAGTTATATCTCTTGATTGCAAGCCGACGTGATACGATCGACGATCCTAAACTGTTGGACTCCATAAAAGCACAGGTAGACCGGTCATTGCAGGCATTGAAGGACCTCAAGGAATCCGACACTACCCACGTTTCCAGCATTCTAGACGAATTAGAGAAACTCCAAGAACTTGAGAACAGACGCACTGGGCACAATATCGTATTTGACTACCGCTATGCTGTGATAATACTTTTGACTATTGTCTTTCTCACGAGCTCATTTTTCGTCTCGGGGCTAAATTACGATTACTGCTACTACTTTTGTTAAATATGTACATTAGAATCTTAAATTCTGTAACTATATACATGGAACTCAATCATCGTAATCATTCTTTGGGGGAGGAGCACTTTCGCTGTTCATATACAAGTCAATAGCAGCAGAGAAAGCGGCGAAACCAGCACAGCCAAACAACGCTGCCTGAGGACCCGCCTTTATCGATAATCCGGCACCTGTTATGCACCCTGCACTGAGGCCGTTGTATATGTCATGCTTGGCTCTGAGACTCTCGATAGCGCATTCCACTCCCGAATAGACCATGCCGATATATCCAAAGTTCTTTGCACTGGAATAGGTTCTTTTCCCCATGTCACTGAACTGCAACTTCATTTGCTGCTTGAACGGCAACTCACTGATATGGCTGACAGCAGAGGTACCGACAGGAACATCATAGGCCATCGATGCCATGAACAAACCAAAGAAACCACCAAGGAAGAAACCAGAGACACCGGCCATTGCCGTCTTTCCAGGACAAGATTGCATGAACTCCACGACTTTTTTAGCACCTTCTTCCGCTTGTTCCTCCTGGTTCATCTGGCTAAGCGCCTTAGTTGGCGGCTGGGGACCACTGTAGACTCCGATCATTTGATATGTGTACCCCTTCACAGAACTGAAGATGAGTGTAGCCAATCTCGATTTTCACATCACCAACGGACTGCTTACGTAAGCCATCTCAGAGAAGGCTGACACTATCAGGGCAAGGGACATTTGACAGGGTACGACAACGACCGCAAATATGCTTTGGCGAGGTTTCCAGAAGCCATAGGCTCCACAAGGAACTCAGGTGGAACGACAGCGCTGAAGTGGAACCACATGATGTCCCCGCATGCAGCGGAACATTACATCTGGGTTTCCCCGGTGGGGTGTTGGGTATCTCACCTGATATTTTGTTAGTGCGAGTACCTCACTCTGTACGCAGACATAGTCCGTTCGGCGTTGAGTGTTGGTGGGAAAACTGATCACCCATGTAAGCGAAGCACGGCGAGCGCCCGTAGTAGGCACTACTAGTAATTACAGGCGAGCGTTGGTGGTTTTCCGATGCACCACCACACCATTTGATCCCGTTTGTAAACACCGCGGAGTACCGGCAGTACCTTTCATCGACAAATTAACTTTCCACCAGCAACCGACGATTATCGTATCACACTTACAAGGAGATAGATGCTTCCGTAAAACCGACGTAACCAAACGTTCAAAGTTGCTTTCCCCAGCAATTAGGTCCCCTCACCATTTGTGCTGAGGGGTTGCCTACCCCCTAGGAAAAGTAATACCTACAATAATGAGGAGAACCAGAGGGGGGAGGTGGGTTATGTACGTGTGGAGAGATCACCGAAGGAGTAATAAAACATACGAGCTGTGGGGGCTAATCGGTACGAGCACTAAGGTTGTTGGCCGACCCCTGACCAATGGGGTTATTTCTGTCAAAAAAGTTCAATCACGTTACGCCTGAAATGTGGGGTGACCACTGCTTGAGCTAGAAATGGTGTGCCAAGTGGACCCCACCACCGTAATGAGGATACTATATAAAGGCACAAAATCCGGTCCCCACTTCACCTACTACATCAGAAGTCAACTCCATTGGAGAAGATTCAAACAACACTACTAGCTCGCCGTACCTCACTTACCTTATATTACCATGACTAAGAAAACTAGAAGGGCCTCCATTCCTTTGGATTTGTCTGCTTGTCAACCAATGGAACACTTGCAGCCAATTCCAAAGGCAAGATCATCTTCAATCACCTCAATCGAAACTACCGAATCAGACGGTTCGGTAACCATGAAGCAGATGTTGCTTCCTCCACCAATTAGAGAGTTCGATGAGTTGGCCGGCTTCGAAAGTTTCGTTAGAGACGAAACATGGGACAACGAGTTTGACTATTACCACGCCCATCTTTCTTACTATCCACCATTTATTCTTAAGGAATGCCACGACAACTTGGACAAGATTAAACCAACCATGAACAAGAATTCTCGCAAGTTCAAGAGACAATTGAACCATCATATTAAAAATCACTTGTTGAAGGACTTAGAGAAGTGCTGTGGTTACAAGTTGAATTTTGAAAAGCTCGAAACCATTGAGACACCACAAAAAATTACTTGGAAGTTCAACGATCAATCCGATCATGGCTTCGCTCCAGAAGAGGAGGACCTCTATAATAGACACTGGAAATTAGAATTGGAGATTTCGTGTAATAACGAAAATCCAATGGTTGATGTACACTATAAATCAGTTCCGTTATAGCTCTGATGTACCGACCTGTTTTGATTTTGTCTTTTTCTATTGATGCTCCTATGCATCTTTTATGTCGTTACGTTATTATGTGTAATGAGTTATGTGTAATGTTCAATGTTTTATGAAATCCCCCAACTATTTTACTTCAGAGATGACTAGGCTGAATAAGTAAAATGTAAGTTAGCTTCTCGCCAAGCTATCGTATTGTGGACTGGCATTCACATATTGATTGATATAGTCTTGCAAATTCTGAGTGCAGTATATGAGTAGTTCTTTGAGTTCACTCATCAAGACTGACATGCTCACGCCGTCCATGCTAGTCTGACTCAACAACCCTGGGAAGGAAATTAGTAGACGTAATAAATGCTCAATTCCATAAACATCACTCTGTTTTATAGAGGCTGAAATCTGGCCATTCTTAATCAAATTCAAATATTGCAAGTTTTCATACTTGTAGAGCAACATCAAACTCAACGATTTATTGAAGTAAAGTTCAAGACCTAGCACTATTTCGGCTAATATGTCAAGCTGTTCCTTGGTAGCAAGTTTGGACTTCCTAAATTCAGAGTAGTTTTGTAATATTTTCGATACAGGGACTTTACTGGGCAAGTCTATGATTTTCTTGTCCTTTGTTATGAATTCCCAGTCATCCACTAAAATGTATTTGAGGGGATTACTGAATTCAAGCAGGATATCAAACGAGTCTTGCACTGACTTCCCATTGACAATTTTTTGTCTTTTGACAACCTTTTCTGCCAGGGATTTGTCGAGTAAATCCCGTTTCTTCAGTTCTGAAGACGGCGTTGAAGTCTTCTTCTTCTTTCTTTTGGTTAGCTGTTCTAGTTCCATCTTTATGTATCTGTTTTTCTCAGTGTTTGCTAACACTCTTTCATTTGTGACCCACTCATCCCATTTACTCTTCCAGCCTTGATAGTGCAAATAAAATGCGTCTTTTTTCAGCAATAGGTCTGCATTAAACTTGGGGTTTTCGGCAAATAACTCAGACTTTCCTTCGCCATTTAGTATCCATGGATGAGTTGCTCTATGAGTCTTGAGTACTTTTGCTTCGTAAAGTAGAGGACCATGAAACGCTAAAACGGTTGAATTCGCCTCGAAAAATGTCGGCTCCGGTTCTGGTTTGGCATCTAAAATAGATTCAACTGGAGTCGAGATATTTGTTTCTGTTTCAACGGAACTGGATTTATTTGTCATTTCAACGGATAGTCCCTTCGTGTCTTAGTGCGCTATGGTTGTCATTTTGAAATTGAAATAGAGCGTGCGGCAAGGTAAAAAAAATCTAAAGTGAGGAGGAGAAAAACCAGAAAACAACTGCAGGGAACGAATCCGCTAGAAGACTAAGTCGAGAGCAATTGGAGGACGATAAACTCATTGCATTGATTCATGAACTAGAGTGTCCTCAATTCAACTAATTAGACGAATAGAAGAAAAGTGAGCCTGTTACCATTCATTAAAACTATTTGATCAACAGCAAAGAAAGTCCCAGGACCCAGGAAAACATCTGGAGAGGTAGTGCTCCTACTTCTTGGTGTTAACAGATAATATTAAGTCATAGCTAAGGATTTCGACGGTGTATCTCCTCCAGATAGACAGCGATGGCTAGCAACTCCTCAAATATAGTTGGAGTTCACTACAAAGTGGGAAAAAAGATAGGAGAGGGATCTTTCGGCATTATCTTCGAAGGTATCAACATATTCAATAACCAGCAAGTTGCTATCAAGTTTGAGCCACGTAAATGTGATGCTCCTCAATTGAGAGATGAGTATAGGTCGTACAGAATTCTCAGCAACTGTATCGGAATTCCTAAAGCATACTTCTTTGGGCAAGAAGGTGTCCACAACATTTTGATTATCGACTTACTAGGACCATCATTGGAAGATTTATTTGACTGGTGTAATCGTAAGTTTTCGGTGAAAACTGTTCTACAGGTCGCTAAACAAATGATCTCGCGGGTCGAGGAGATTCATGAACATAATCTAATTTACAGAGACATCAAACCAGACAATTTTTTAATTGGAAAACCAGGCACTCCAGAGGCTAATCAAATCTATGTTGTCGATTTTGGAATGGCCAAGCAGTATAGAGATCCAAAATCGAAAGTACATATTCCATACAGAGACAAGAAAGCGCTTAGTGGAACTGCCCGCTACATGTCTATAAACACGCATTTGGGAACGGAGCAGCTGAGAAGAGATGATCTTGAGAGCTTGGGACATGTGTTCATGTATTTTTTAAGAGGAGCCTTACCATGGCAAGGTTTGAAGGCTCCAACAAACAAGCAAAAATACGAAAAGATCGGTCTCAAGAAGCAGACAACCTCAATCAACGACCTTTGCTATGGGTTTCCCATTCAGTTTGCTCAATACTTGACGTACGTTCGTAACTTGAAGTTCGATGAAACTCCAGATTATGGGTACTTGATTGGCCTCATGGACAAAGCAATGTCGTCTAACGGATTTGAGGATGATGGCTACTACGATTGGATGGACTTGAACAATGGAAGAGGATGGGATGCTGCTTTGAACAAAAAGGCTAACTTGCATGGTTATGGTAATCCACACCCCCCACAGCGGCAGCAAAGAGTGGCACATTCGCCTTTCGCAAATCCTCAAGTACAGGGCAACAGGAACACTTCAAACTCCAAACTTGCACTATATCAAAAGACCGGACGCAAGACGAGATCGAAATCTCTCACAGTTGGGAATTACAATTCGATTACTCAAGAATCTGGAACGCATTATAATTCATACCACAACGGGGATGGGCAACAGCACGGAATGATTCCAGTCAGGGATGATGGAGATTTGCACTCTGATACGTCAAGCTTCGAAGAGAGAAGGAAAAACAGATCATGTTTTTCACGAATTTTCTGTTGTATATGAGATCGGATCTGTTAATTGGATCTCCACATAATGAGCCACGTTCTCCCCCACATCTCGTACTTATTACCGATTTATAGTTCACTTTGCTACCATTTTGACGTATTAATAGTTTACATATACTTCACTTTATCATATTTCATTAATATTTGCCATACTAATCAATCTTGCAATCTGATACTATACCACTGCACGCATTTATGGAAGGGATCTTTGTCTGCGCCAAATATAGAAGCACTTCGACAAGATTCCCGATTTGTAATAGGACGACGCATTCGTTCTCTGTCTTTTATATTCACGTCAATTCTCGCGAACAGATCTCTATCTGGCAGGTCCAGTTGCGCATATGACAACAAAGAATAAGCTCGATGAAACACATCTTACAAAGATGAAGGAAAAAGAGGAGGACGAGGAGAATGCCGCTAGTGTATCCGACGAACAGGAACAAGGCGACAAGGCACGTTCTAGCTCCGCTTGCATACGGTGCAGAAAGCGCAAGACTAAGTGTTCGGGTACAATGCCGTGCGACAGATGTTCATATGGAGGATATGAATGTGTATTCAATGTGAAGAGGAGAAAGATCAGCGTCTATAACACAGATATACAAGGCTACTTGGATAAAATAGAAGCGTTGGAAAAAGAGCTCAAGCAAGCAAGGAATGGAATGTCAAACATGCCTAAGAGGCCCGAGGAAGGTCCGGTTACCGATAAACCCCCCATGGGGGCTAACGGAATTAATGCACAGAATCACGCAGACAAGCTCAACTTGTCGATCTTACTTGGATCTGCATCTCCAGAGATGATTGGATGGAATCTCAAACAGTTCAAGATATCCAGCTCTGATCCCGGAAAAAGTGCTGATGAGATAAGCGTGAGTCCAACATTCAGTACGTTCCACGAGGAAACCTCGTATGATCAGATATTCAGCCGGAAAAATTCCCTTACTTCAGAACAAGTTCGGAATATTCTCAAGCCTTTGGCTTACTGCAAGTTCATTAAATTGTTTGATAATGTGGTCACCTTCATAAATGCTGGTTACTTAATAATAGATCCCATAAAGTTCATTGAACAGGCTCTGCATTATTTTGATTTCCAGCACCCGGATCGCCCCATCATGATTGATTCCATCGATCTTGAAAACGAACATGAGAGAATCTTTCTATTGAAGATGATTACAATATTAGCTCTCGGAGAAGTATATGGCCCTGATTCCTACGTTGGAAACACTAAGCCAAGCGAAAAACAACTTCCGCCTGGGTGTGACTACTTCAGAGTGGTTATCAAATACATTCCATCATCATTTTCCTTGATGTCGCTTCACAACCAGTCTTTGGACCTGTTGTTTGAATTAATCGAAATGTTTGGATTGGCAAGCATTTATTTAAGAATTATTGACAAGAAGAATGCTGCAGTCCTCTTCACGTTAAACGCATTGCAAGTTTGTATTTCTCTAGGACTTCACAAAGGAAAATCCCTCAGACCTGTGACAGTCAACGAAAAGAATGATGCAGTTCTTGACAGGATATGGTGGAGTACGTTTTGCTTGAACAGGTTTTTTACTGCTCGACTTGGACAACCACTTCTCCTTAATTTGAACGAAATTAGGGACTATGATTCTGAAGGAACTCTGGACGAAAATAAGAAAGTGCCGAACAAAGACGATATGTCGACAACCGATATTATTTCTAAATACAACTTCTCGTCACGATCCTCCATGGGCTTCTATGTGGAGTTGGCCCGAATTTCCGATAAGATCAACACAGAGTTGTACAGCAATTCCTCACTCTCTAACAACGAAAAATTAATTCACTCGGTTTTGCAAATTACGGAATCTCTAGTACATTGGCTGAATAGTCTTCCAGATCACCTCAAACTTCAATTACCAATGGTCATCAAAGAAAATAGTCTGACAAATCGTTTGATATGCAGCTTGCACTTGAATTATCTTCACCACATATATCTTACGAGTATTCCAGTGCTTCTTAATTTTGCGAGAACGAAGATTGTCCATTTCTATAAATTCAGAAAACTAGTGCTTAACCCAATCATACTTGATACAATGCCAAAAAAAATAGTCAACTTATTAAACATGCCCCTAAAGTCCACTCAGTTGACAGTTAATATTTTTATGACATTGTACACCCAAAAATACTTGAGAATATACGGCTTCTGTGACTTAGATTTCTTGTCTAGCTGTTCCTTCGTCTTTCTAATTTGTCTCATTTTAGGCTTTGAAAAGAAGGATTTTTATGCGTTTGACGACTACTTGGAAATAAGCTTGGGCCTAATGTATGAGACGTCAATTGCAGGTAATTTGGTGGCAAGAGGGAAATTGAATCAAATATTGGACTTGCTATATGAGCTTAACGATCTTTTGCTTGAGCTAAATTTGCAAAAAATTTTCGTTCTTATCAACAAGTTCAAGGGTGACTTAAATCCAGGAACTGAGCAACAAAATTCCGAAAAGAATGGTAACACACAACCCGGTCAGATAACTTTTGAGAGTAAGACATGTGGAGAACCAGTTCCAAGTTTGAACGGGAGTCATACTCCTAATCATCCGTTTCCGCCACCACCAGGGCCACCAAATCAAGGGCCTCAACAGGTTTATTCAATTCTGGCGCAACAGGAGACCACCAATAATTATACGACTCTTTATGATGGCCAAGTTTATGGGTTCAATATGGAGCGAGAGCTACTCAACGGGTCGGCACTTTTCAACGACGAGATTTACGGAATAATCGATGATTCGATATTTAGAGACCTTCATACGGCTGACGAGGATGTGAAATTTATGAACCAGATATTCCAAGGACTTGAAAATCCTTGATGCCAATGGCTTTTTGGAAATCTACAATTTTCATGCAACAACGTATACTAAGCTAGGCAAATTACTTATCCGATTCTGAGGAGACACTGTTAAACCGTGACCGTCCCCCTTCCTCTGATGAGTTCATCGAACTCACACTATTCATTCTTGGCTTAATGGGCATGTCGTCCTTCGCATCTGAGACAAGTGCAGGAGCAGTATCATTCTTCTTTCCTCCCATTTCCTTGCGAGGAAGCCAATAGTTGTTATTAGTGCCTGTGGAATGGTAACTGTAAAAGCTGCCAGAGTTCACCTGCCTGGCGCCACCATAATGGGGAGTGGTTTTTCCACCGTTGATTTTGCTGTTAACTTTACCAAAGAAATTGTCAAATAAGTCGGGCATTATTATTAGTGTAGTTTCTAATGTAATTTGTTAAAGCTACAAACTGGAAGCCTTATAAATGTTCTTTTAAGCCCCATTTTCCACAAATGTGGAGATGTCATTACTAATTGTCCATAACCAAGTGGCTGCACTATGGCAATGACCGCTTAATTGCGGGGTGGTGGTTTACGTAAGTTGGTCCGCGCCGCCCCTTATTACGTAATCACGATAAGCTGGCATAGAAAGGCAAAAGCAACATCACAAAAAGTGGGGAAACATATTTAGTCGGAGCTAGCTGAGCACCATTCGCGAGCAAGCGGGGAGGATGGATTTTTCACCCTCGTCACGAAGAGGACGCTTGACGTTTTGCCACCCCTCAGTCGGTTCTAATAGAAGCCACTACAATAAGCGAATACAAGAAAGAAATATGATTCAGCTATGTCAATAAACTGAATGAATTAAATTAAAAAGGCCAACGTAATATGCGGCAACAAAATGAACGTTATAGGGTGAAAAGCAATGTTACACTTTTGGTTAAAAAGCAAAGCCATAAGCGATATGATACTAGGATGTTCGAATTTATAAAATTGTAAGCCCCTACCGATGCATCTATTCTTGACCAAAACCGACAGTTTCTTCAACGGCTAATGTTAACTTTTGTTTCAAGCTCTCGTAATCAATGTATGGTGGCAAATCAACCCTGTTGAAACAAGTATGCGATTTTGGCAATTGATTTGATTCACCAGCCTTTTCAATGGTGAACCTTCTGGGGCCATCTGAACCTTGCAAGTCCTTGAAACCGTTCACAGGTATTCTTGACGTACCAGTGGTAAACTGCAACAATCTAGCCTTCTGTTCCGAGTCCCAATCCTTAATAATATTCCAGAACCATTGAATAACTTGGTCATTTTCCTGGTATCCTCTGTAATCTGTATGCTTCTTCCAATCTTCCACATCTATTTCAGCCAATCCACCGATTAATAACTCTAATTCTCTCTCATCAAAGACGTTCACTAATTCCTGAGGAATCAACTCGTTGAAACCATCAATGAATGCCTTGAATTGTTCCTCAACACGCTTAGAAATTTTCCACTCTGAGATCAATTCCACATATTCGTGCTTGTTTTCTTCAGTTACTTCGATGTCCTTTCCACCTGGCTTCAAATCGACTTCAACGATCTCACCAAATCTTTCATCTTCTGCGCTGAACGTCAAGTCCAAAATACCGGTAATATCGTTATCACAAATCCACTTCAAGGATCTGTAGAACTCGGCGTCAACACCTTCCATATCTTGAAGGATAACCTTCTTGTGCAACATCATCTTGTACAATGCACCGACGAAAAAGGCATCCAAGAATCTTCTGTGGAACACACCCAAACCAACAACTCTTCCGATAAACTTGAAGTAACTCAAATGCTCGGGGTTGATACCCGAATTAGGATTGATCTGTAAGGTGTAGTTATCATGTGACGAGTATTCGAAAAGACAGTAGAATGGGTTAAACATGTCGTGGGACAACAAAAAGAAAAACTCTCTCGAAACACCACCGTAATCCAAGCCTTCTTCTCCATCGAACTTGATCATCAATCTTTTCTTCAAATCCTCTGGTGATTGTCTCATAATCTCTTGGTAGGAGTCCTCAAATATATGATCTCTTCTGACCTTGATATGACATTGACCGGGCAAAATACGGAGTGCTGGCTGCGATCTAAAGTATATCACCTTTCTTCTGAAATCACGCTTGTACTGTGGCACGTTTTGGTCCAAAGAGGATGGTAGTCTTGGGTCATCCCAGGTTGTAGTCTTTGTGTTGTGGTCGACGAAATAAACTCTAGCCGTGTTCGTCAATCTCATCTCCCAACCAGAAGGTAATGGCCCCAATTGACTCACTGGTTGTTGCTGAATTGTGGTGTTTGGACCAAAAGTACGAATGTACTGTTGTCTTCTCGGATCAACCCAGGTAGTGGTCTTAGTGTTGTGATCAACGAAGTATGGCCTTCCTTCATTTGTAAATCTCTGTTCCCAACCAGCTGGCAATTCGCCCAAACCACTAGTGGTAGCACCCGTAGCGGCCATGGAAACAGCTGCAGCAGGGCTCACTGCTGTATTGGAGCCAGTGGCATTAACAGTAACATTTCCACTTGTAGTAGTTGACAGGTTGAGCTCGGGAGACTGGGGAAGCTCTCCCGGCAAAGTCCTTCCCCGATGCTGTCTCCTTTCAGCCTCGGTAGCGCTCTGCCTCTGCTGTCCTCTCTCCAGTTCAGATTGCTCAAGAGTTGGTCTCTGCCATGTGGTAGTCTTGGAATTATGATCGACATAATATGTTCTTCCAAAATTGTCGGTTCTGCGTTCCCAGCCAGGCGGTAATCTACCATACTGGTCTTCAAACGACGAGTAAGGCTTGTTTCCGGCAGCATTAGCCAGGTCTCCTGTAGACAGTGACTGGATTGGTTCGCTGGATGATGCAAGGGGTGGTTGCGCGGATCCATTGAGAGCAGCGGTAGGTCTTGACGAGGAGGAAGGTTGAGCTGACCCGTTGGAGGAGCCAGAAGAGTTATGCGAAATAACCACTATGACCTTACCACTAACAGCCAAGTTCTCGTTAGATTTTTTCAAGTCTCTAGTGATTGTTTCCTCCGAGTTAGGCAAGGTGACGTCGATCACGTCACCAATGCGGACATTAACGACACCTAGAAAGCCCTGATCTTTTTTCTTGAACTTTTTCTGATCGAATACTTGAATGACTAGTATGGAATCTTCTAAAGACGAGAAATTGAAAGATTCGTTCCAGTAGGGATTTAACGTCTTCTTAGCCGTTTTGGTAGTCTTCGTCTGTGAGCCATCAACTGTGATGACAGCAAAAGGATCGGGTTGGCGAAAAACATCTCTCTTTTGAAGAGACTCCGCAGCAACAACCTTGACCTTGATGGTGGTTGGCGTGGGCATGTCGAGGACGGCTAGAAGTGTAGAAAGATGACTAATTTGACGGGAATGGAAGCGGAGTCAACGGCCGGTATAAAACTCCTAGAAATGCAAGGAAGCAGGATTTGGTAGTGTTGGAGAGCTATTAAGAGATCCTGGCCCAGGGATGTTTTCACTGTGTTGATTATGTCTAAGCGAGGTTTGGTGGTCCAATATTCACCCGTTCTGACTGCTCGTACGATGGCGCTGAAACCAGTGTAAACTCTATGATGATGAGCGACTGAAACGGTCTCTAACGGAAATCTGAGGATTCTGTTCTCGAACAACTAAAGCTAGACGAAACAGGCTCTTGTTGGTAGGTCACTGTAGTTTCCGCTGACTATGGCCAAATGCGAAGGTGATTTGCTGTGATTTTCTAACTCGTCGCCGGGTGCAGGACAGGTTATAAGCCTCGCCTGTGTGTTATAGGGGAGTGGCAAACGGGCCGAGAGGCAGGTATGGCGCCTAGAAGCTCGGGTTTATGTTGTGAAGAGTTTCTGACCGATTCTCTTCGGCTGTCACGAGAAATCGATGGAGTTGGCTAAGAAACACTCAACGGTGAGATGCTGCCAACTGGTGGTTAGTTAGGAGGTTGTGGAACGCTTACGATTATGAGCAAGATCCAACACGGGGGGAAAAGGGTGATATGTATGTTATAGAACACGTCGCAGGGTCTACAAAACAGTCGAGCACTGCTGTCGCTACACTCTTCTAGGCGTTTCCACAGCAGCAATGGTTCGGGGCTATACGATGGGAGAAGTGCCGTTCCCCGAGGCTTGATGTAGAGAGCCGATCCATTCCGATCCGGCGATGAGCAACTTATTAATGCTCGTGCGTCAGCAGATGAATCATGTCAACTGGTGCGGTCACCATGCTGTTTTCATATCGTGGCATTGGTAACCGATTACTAAATTGTATGCAGTCATGTCAGTCCCCGAAGGAAGGGGACTGTCAGGGGGCTGGCCGGAAAGCGAGAGAAAAAAAAAACCGTGCTACGGTTGCAAACTACAAGGCTGGAAATCCGTACCGTCATCGATTAAAAGTAAATAGTATATCATGGGTGATGCAGGGCAAACTCGTCGAGATGGAGAAAGCTGAGGTGGTCGAATATCGCAGGGTTGAACGACGTTTCTCTCTTGTGGGTGAGCGGAGGCAATGTGAAGTTGAATTCCGGCTGGTTGTTCTTTGCCATGTGTGGCATTTCCTCTATGCTGTGCTCCGTGTTGTCGGTGTGAGTCGAGAGGGTGTCCATGGAGTCGTTGAAGAGACCGGTGTCGGTTTCTGGTGAGGACTCGATTGGCAGCGAATCCACAGAGTACAGAGACTCGTTGTGGTGGATCGGAGTGAAGTGGAACTCTCCTATCGTAGCTGCATCAGAAGCATCATTGATTTGGGGACTTTTGTCTTCGAAGAGGGTCTCACAAGAAACGTTATCCACAAGCCTGCCTGTTTGGCTGGGCATTTCCTTGATGTGTACTGTGTTGCGCCGTATCATCAAAGGCTTAGTTTCATGCAAGCTTTCTGTCTCAGGCTCAACCAAGGTAGCGTTGGAGTTCTCCTGGGAGGTGAGAAGCAACTGGATGTCCTGATCGCTGTAGTACAACTTGTCGGAGTTGATATTGACATTGACAGCGTTGTAGATCTTGGAATGCACTCCAAAGAACGCACTTCCGTCGATGGAAAGAACCTTGAGATCATTGGGGTCACTACCTCCTTGCACTGAGCACATGCCGATGATATTGGTGTTGGAAGCGGGTAACACCGTGCCACATTGTCTATGGCTGATTGTTTCTTCCAATGAGTTTGTTACAGGATTGAAATTCACGCTTTCCAATCCTTCCTTTAATGCACATTTCAAATGGTCAGAGCCAGCACTTGGCATTTCGTTGCTGCTGAGATCCCAATGAATAATATTGCCGTCTCTGCTACCTGTGAATATGTCTCCGTTGTTCCATTCTATGCTGGTAATTTTATCTTGGTGACCGTTCAAGCTCGCAAAGCTCTCTTGCTTTCTAATGTCCCACAACCTCACAACACTATCACCATGTGCAGAAGCGAAGACATTTTCGTCCGTAGGGTTCCACTTCAAGATGTTGGAGCCCAATTTCTTCTTGCTGGCCTCCTTCGTGATGGATTTGGGGACGTTGAACCGTGGCTGTCTCAAGTCGAATAAAGAAACTCCGAATTTACCACAGATGCCCACATTGTTTCTACTTCCTGGAACAGGGTCGAAATTGTAGATGCCTGCAACAGTGGAGATGGAGACTGGGTTAGGCTTGCTCTGGGTTTCTGCACTGCGCATGTCCCAATAGAACAAGTGGTTGGAGCAGAGCGAAAGTAACAGGTTTTTGTTCAAGAAATTGAGCTTGGAGATGTTTGCATTCTTTTCGAGATCGGTCTTGTTTCTCAAGTGTTTCTTGTGGTTGAAGCGCTTGCAGATTTCTGCACAGGACTCTTCGTCCTCCAAGTTGTCATTAACTGAAGGAATGGAAATGAGATGCGCATACCCCTTACTGTTTCCAGTGACTAGATAGTTGGGGTTGGATGGAAGCCATTTCATGCCATGAATATTAGGCAACGTAATGGTGTTGTGATGGGTCAAAAAGTTGTCGATTAGATCCAATTCGTAAATGTACAAGTTCGAGTTGCGGTTAGCACTGGAAATAGCTAATCTCGGGGCGTTTTCATCACTGGCTATACTCATGGATGTCAAGTTCAAGTTGTTGTCGGGAATCTTCCAGTAGTTGGACTTGATGTTCATACGATTGAGAGAACATGACTGGTTGAGCACCTGGCTATCTTTGCTGTTGTTTGCGTTCAAGAGCCATGAGGAGGCAGAATTCTTGATAGGAAGGCTTTCCACACTGGCAATCGGCGACAATTCAGGACTGAACCGTTTGATGGCGTTGTTTCTAAACAACAAAGTGGGCTCGTAAAAGTCTCCCATACTTGTTGCTTATAAACGTATTGAGTTGGGCAAACGTTTATGGTGCTGTTAGGTTCGATTATGATCAGCGTAACAGTGGGTTGAGTATAGGTGGCTAATAAAGACGAAGGAATGGCTAACAGAGCATTTTGGGGCAGACAATTCCATATATATAGGAGCAAGCCATTGGCAAACAATACACATTCCGAATTCTAGGTCCCCTGTCTATTCGAGCTGGCACTCCTTCCTATTCCATCTGCACTTCCAGGACTCTGCCGCATGGCTGGCTGCGAAACCCCAATGAATACGACCACGTGACGCAAAAATGTGTGAACTGTCGTGCGCGACACAGAGCTGGTCCTGCGATAGCGTGCCCTGAGCGTGACTACTAGGGATTGTGGGAGGGTGCCTTACCAAAAGGAGGTGGCGTACGGTATCGATTGGGAAATGGGAATCTGACGTGTATTGTGGAAGAAATATTATCTTCCCAAAATGGAATAAATACATGTTGTTTCTGTCAACCGAGGAGCGATTTAGATGCTAGTCCGCTTGGTTAGTGTTGGCAAATCTTGCGTTCTCTTGCAAAGGGTGAAAACAGCCTAAAAAATTCACAGCGGCACTCCTTCGAGACCGCCTTTCGCGAAAGCAAAACTAAGTGTTCGCCTAAGCACCGTTGCGCCCTATTGATTCGTTGATTCACACATTACTCAACGTGGCTCGCAACCGTAGACTGGGGATGGAAGCTTTATCTTCTCTTGTAAATACACGGCTTGAGCAACCACTCGCCTTCTGGAGTCTCCTTGCGCCTTCTCTCCAATTCTTCCTTTTCTGATTCTTGCTCAACGAATTTCTTACGTCTTTCCAACTTGGCATTTCTTTCAGCAAGAATATCTGCTGGAGGCTTGAAAAATTCGAACCTCGTAAACATCTTATTTTCGTTGTCGGTCTTCTTGTGGAAAAAGCCGCATAGCTTCAACTTCTCGACAAAGTCGGCTCCGACTTCCTCGGGCTTGGCTGTATGCCCACCGGTCGATTCCGCAAATCTCGACTTAATTTCTGCAATCCACAATTCACCCCTAGGAGTCAATAGTCTGTAAGCCTCCTTGATGAAATCAATAAAGTTGGTTCCCATCAATGAGAGACAGAAAATGACCACCGTGCATGACTCATCGGGTAAAGGTACATTCTTGATGTCAGCCACTGTGATCCTGTCGTTGTATTTTTGTAAGTCAAAACTGTGCACCTGGATGTCTAAGGATCTAGGACCGGCATTTCTCTTTTGCTTCATCTTCTTTGCACTCTTGTTATACTTCTCAACCATGGTATTGATATCTAAAGCGAGCTGGGCCTCTCCACAGCCCATGTCAGCAACGACTATTTTCTTGTCTGGCAAACCGGGCATTCCACCTGGAGCGTTGACAGCTTTTGTGGTTGCTCTAGTTCTGATCTGATCGACAAATACGTTGACTGGGTTCTCTGGCCACGATTGCACCTGGGATCTGAATCCGTCGTGGTACTCAGTAAATAATTCTGGTTGGTCTTCTATCAACTTTAATGCGTTTTCGGAGGTGGTAGTATACAACTGTTCGTTTATCCACCTGAATCTCGAGCCTGAAAGCTTTGCCATCATCTTTTTCTGTAATGGAGTGAGGTTAGTTGTTGACATTGGAGGTTTTGGTGGTGCCTTGGCAGGTTCTTCCACTTTTCTCTTCTTTTTCGACGGGTCGCTAGCCTGATCCTCAGTGGAATGCTTCTTCTTGTTGTTTTTTCCCTCTGGCTTAGGTAGAGGGTCGGCTTGGTCCTTTGGTGAGTCGCCATCAGTGACGTCGTGATCTCTTCTGTCTCTCTTTTCTTTCAAAGACCCAAAGCCCTTTTCAACAGCCTTTTCCAACTTCTTTTCTTTCTTAGACTTCTTCTTCCCCCCAAGCGCAACCTTGTTCTGCTTGAGGTCCCATCCTTCAACTTGGAATAATGCCATTTTCTAGATGGTGTAAGTTAGTTGGGTCTAGAAAAATGTTCGCGATGTGATGAGGTGATAAGCTGTAGCGATCTACATGGAGAGGCAAGACACAGGACCCTAAAAAATTAAAGAAACGTGGCATATATATAA
This sequence comes from Suhomyces choctaworum, assembly GCA_030568475.1. Taxonomy (NCBI): domain Eukaryota; kingdom Fungi; phylum Ascomycota; class Pichiomycetes; order Serinales; family Debaryomycetaceae; genus Suhomyces; species Suhomyces choctaworum. Next base: position 11,692 of record JAJMGE010000035.1, on the reverse strand, counting down.
AGGTGAATACTCACAACGAAACAATCAGTGTTTTCAAGAAACTTATCCAAATCCCATGTCTTGTTCCATATTTTGTACGTCCACTTATATAAGCTGTAGTGTCTCCAAAGCAAATGTATGCGAATCGGATGTTTAGCGCGCCCTTCTAAAACAACATTTAATTGCAATACAAACACACAAACCACTTGCAAGACAGACCAAGAAAGACCAAGAAAGACCAAGAAAGAGGCTCAGCAGATCTATCTGTATACTTGATGTCCATGTAATCATTCAATAGTCCCTAAATCTACACAAAGTTGCTTCTTATACCATGCTCGACTTGGATCCAGGTGAGAGCCATATCGTACTACGACAGGGAGAAAAAGTGTACTATCACCCAGCATTATTCCACCTTTCACATACATACAATTACCTGGTGCCCCTACTTATCCGCGATATTTCCAACAGCACCGATATATACAGCATCTATGGACCCTCGCTACCGTCAAATGTTCTCCTCGTCAATAATCATCCGGTGAGATCCGTACGAGTATTTGGTAGGGTCATAAGCGCCTGGGAAAAGGCCAGTTTCACAGAATCAAGCAGTACCGCACAGCATGTCATGGTCGTTTTAGATGATACGTCAAGCAACAACCTGTCCATCACAACTTTAATTCCACGCAGCATGTTTCAGAGAGCAGGTCTCTATGTGGACAACATTTACGGAAAGCTCTTAGAAGTGGAGGGAACGGTTCAGTATTACAAATACAAGTATGAGGTCGTTGTCGAAAACGTTCAGTTCGTCAAGACTGACAAAAGATACGGACCTCTAGGACTGGAAATTCAGTGCTGGAAGGAAAGACTTGATTTCCGAGACACGATATTGAAATGTCCGTGGCTAGTTGAACCTAGAAAATCTAGTCATAATGGAGGCTTGGTAACAAAATTTGACTCATTCGATAATAGAAGGAGAGCTGCCAAGGCACAGCTACGTTTCAATGGCTTTGCAGTACCTAGTGTCATTATCGACGATAGTCTACTGATTCTTGGAAGACAAAGCAAAGAACAAAATTCTTCGAGAGAGGTTTCAAGTGACCTTGATGCTGACATCGAGATCATTCATGTTAAGGAAATACCATTACAGATAGTCACCCAGACCCAACTTTCAATAGAGTTCATTAAGTGGATAATACGACATAATTTCCAAGACTTTCAGCTATCCCGAATTTACAATGACCCTTGCATTTCAGACTTACTAGAACTACTAGTAAGTTCTCATCAGAAATTGTCAGCACTAGGGGCCACCCCAGATCCAATATTGACAAAACCATTGCAAGAGCAAAAAGGGATCCTATTCCATAGGATCCGCCATGGTCTCACAACATCAAAATTGATAAGCATCACGAAGAGCCAAAGGGTTCAATCGAGAAACCTTCATGCATTATACAATCATTTACGGTTGTGTTGCAAGCTTATCAGGGAGAGCATGCTTACAAGGCAAGAGAAAAAGATCTTGGATGTTCCCAACTTCATGAACACCATTCAAAATAGAAATTTGTTCTCGAAGGATATAGATCTAAAGATCGTGAACGCCATCATAGACTATATCACCACTGACGATTGGAACGAAGCACAAAACTGGAGATACGACCCAAGGTCTTCTCAATGGAGCTATACAATCAAACCCCGACAGGAGAACGATGAACGCAAATACCATCGGCGCTTCTATCGTAACCGTTCATTATGCCGCACAGTGTGTCGCTAAGTAAATATATTAATGCAGCGCGCTATCGGAGATTTCCGAACATTACTTGATAAGACGGTGCGATAAGTGTAGACATTGAATATCACTCTTTTTCCAGATAAGCTGACCTGAACTAGTAACCATGTCAGTTGATCCAATCACTTGTCACATCCTAGATACCTACAGGGGAAAGCCAGCTACCAATGTCACCTGCCAGATCTTCTATGTTGCACCATTGATCGAGAACCCCAACGACGAAAATGCCTACGACTTGGCTGGGGGAAAACCCTTTGCGATGAATAAGACGGATCAGGATGGCAGGATCAAGAACTGGGTCCTCGATCCGCAAATCCTGAGCTCGGCAATGAATGTCTTGGGTGTCTCTGGGTCTGGTGCTGGTGCTGAAGTTAAGTGGTCTGAATTGAAGCCGGGTATTTACAAGGTGAAGTTTCTTACTGGTAAGTACTTCCATTCTCTTAACAACGGAGATTCGTTGGCATTGGCTTCCAGAACTTTCTTTCCGTTTGTGGAAATCACGTTCCAGATTAAGAACCCCCCTGATGCCCACTACCACATTCCATTACTATTGTCAAATCATAGTTACACTACCTACAGAGGAAGTTAAAAGTGCTGATGAAGAAACAGATATGAATACTATATATACTAATAAAAGAAATGAGTGTTGTTCTTGGAGTTTTCATGAACCAACATTTCGTTGCATTTATAATGATTCAACTCGGTTTTGATGTTGTTGATCTCAAATGATTCTGTCAATGTATACTGTGTCACAGACTTGTTGTAGCGTTTGTACATGTCAGGAGCAAATGTTTCGTTGATGCGAATTCTATTCGAGAAGAGTACTCGTTTGTCATTCGCTTTGCTGTTCATAGACCGCTTGAGAATTGGATAGGATGGAGCTTCACGTTCGGTGGTTCTCTCCACAATTTCTAGATCTTCAAATTTTTTCACTTCTACCTCGAGAAATTTGAAATCAGTAAACTGTTTGACATATTTCAAATAAACAGGAAGATTCCTTTTCTGATAGTCTGTGATATTGTTGAAGATCAAACTTAGCTGATCATTTGTCACAACAATGGGTCCTTCTTCTGGAGCATCCTGAATAGACTCGGGGATCTTGATGGATTCGGTATCATCTTCATCTTCTTCGTCCTCTTTGGACTCCAACTCCTGATCTTCAATGCTGGACCAAATGAGCTCACTTTGCAAAAATCTAATGTTGTCATCTATGTACACTTCTTCAGATACAGGCCGGACTTTTCTAGAAAATTCAGCACTGGGAACTTCAAGACCCCCTAAAATGTCTTCGTCTCCCTGTCTGTCCTTCATTTTCTGATCCATTATTTGTGCGCTTGTGAGCTCATCGTCATTCAAGAATGGATCGTGCATCGACAACCGGGGATTTGCAGATGGTTGTGACAACACGGGAACTGCAAATTCTTCCTCAGTAAGTTTTTCGTCAAAAGTCAACATCACATCTTCGAGCATACTGTCTTCCACTTCTATGCTTGGCAATTTTGTCAAAACCGAATCCAACATGACGGATTCTGGCCTGTGTGGGAGCTCTTTATTGACCGCAACCAGTCTTTCTGGCATTTCAACTGCGGCCTCTTTGTCCTTCTTATTTGAGAGTTTGGAGTTTTTCTTCGAGGACTTCAAATTTCCTAAGGAGAATGATCTCTTATATTTGCTGGCTCCGCTTGACTTTGGCTGCTGAGGTTTCGTGGTTGCTGAAAGAGCATGTGTCGCGACAATCGGCGAATCGACATGCACTGGTTTCGCCTGTCTAACCTCGAAAATATCGCTAGCCTCAAATTCTTTACTCTCTGCATACGTGTGAATGCTGCTATTGATGGTAGTGTCGAACTCCTCCGAAGAATCTTTGGGAGACTTGTTCGAACCAAACACTTTTTTGAAAAACGATCTAAAGTTTTTTTTAGGATGTTGTGGCAGGGACAAGTTAGACATAGATTTGGATTTAGACTTTGATTTGAGAGCTCTCTGTGGGGGCTCTAGTTTCAGCTCGGATGCGGAACCAGCCGAATTCGAGCCAATTGCAGTGGGTCGAACTGGTTTAACGATAGGCTTGACTTTATTGATGTTCACAACATCAAGCATAGAACGCTTGGGAGGATTCGACACAAATGAGACAACAGAACCTTCATGAATAGAGTACAAATTCGCGGAATCTGGCGACAGGTTTATATTGTCCTTAATTGGTATAGGCCGAGCCAACTCATCAACCTCTCCATCAATGAATGCTGTAGGGGTAGATGTGGGTAAAGGTGATGGGAACCCGTCTTTAATTGGTGAAGCTGGAAGAGAGGAGCTGTGCAATGATGGGGGTCTGACAAGATGTGCTGGTTTCATCAAAGATGGCGAAGTGGCACGTTTGGGTGGAGATCTTGGCGAGTCAGGGTCAGCAGGGGTATTGATGAGAGAATTAAACGAACTGATTGAAGATGATGTCCGATCATGCTTTCTAATTCTCTTATCGTCAAGAACAATCACATCACCTCTAGGTGGAACCGACTCCTGTGTATCATTGAGAAACTTGTTAAATTTATCGTCCTTATGGAAGTCGAAAAATTTGCTGTCTCGAGGACTTGCAGTTTCACTTCTGTCGCAGCTTTCATCGATTGTTGGTACAATTTCTGGTGTCCAGGATACTTCTGCATTATTCCTCTCTGCTTCAGTAGAACCACCAACAGCCTCGACATTATGAAGGGAATCAACCTCAATAGTAGGGTCAGGCAATCCGCTCCCTGTTCTCTTGTGGGACCGGGGTGGAGGTTTGCTGTCGTCCGACTGTAACTTGAAAATCTCTTCTTCCACCTCATCCTTGTGTGTGTTCTGTTCAGCGAGGTCGACAACCTGTTCTAGTATTGTCGAACGCTCTTCCACTGGAGTGTTCACCGGAGTGGAATAAATAGCATCCTCCTCATCACTGGGGCCTTTATTTTCGTTGAAACCCGAGCTCTTAGAAAGGATTCTCATGGAAAGTGGCGCAGTATCGATATGATGCATCCTGCTCTCAGTTGTAATTGTAGTCGTCTTTGAAAGGTTCTCTTCGCTGACTTCATTCAAAGTGCTCAAGTTTCCGTCATCCTCTGTGATCTCTGTATCATGATAGACTGAGGAATCTATCGCAGAAGGCTCGTCATTCTCCAATTCATGGATTATATTCTGTGCCTCTGACATGGTATTTTGAAGCTCACTTGCCGTGTTGTCGGGGGGCTTTGTGTGAGATAGGTTTTTGCTGCTGTCTTTAGCTTCTCTTGTAGTTTTTTCCGGGCTGGAACCTGCACTATTCCCTGTATAATTAGCATACGATCCGGCACCGTGCTTTATTTCGTCGATTGAAGTGGTGGGAGTGTTGGAGATTAAGCGAGTGAGGTTACCATGTGATGTGACACTCGAAGGGTCCGTAGTTGTGACAGAAATGGATGCAGTGCTTGAAGAATACTGCGAAGAAGCCGACGAATCAGAAACTTGTGCATAGTTCGAGTTTGAGGACTCTGGACGGGTAGAAGGTTGTGATGATGCCTCAGGGGCATCCTCAGAAGATCCATACTCCGCAAAGGAACTGGACGAAGCATTTGCATCGGAAGCCTTCAATATGTTATTAGATTGGAGTTTAAAAGAGGGCAATTGTTGGTTATAGGGGTTGAAAGCTCCCAGGACGTGGTTGTGTCTAAGACTGCCTGAGCTGCTGTTGTTTGTTAGACTGCCATGACGAGACCTGGAGGTGTATGGGGAGGAAGCAGTACCCGAAGCCAATGAGTTGGAACGGGTGTACGAGAGGTCCGTAGCAACAAGATTGGTGTGAGTGTCGAGCTTGTTGGCCCTAATGTTCTTCACCAAGTTCTGTTTGTTGAGCTGCTTGATGTTGCTGTATGAGTGAGACTTGGGAAGACCGGCGAGATGAGGAGTTGGCGGCATGTTCATACTTGAAGAGCTCTGGAGGGACAGGAACGAGGCATTCTTGGGGATGACAGATTCCTGGGAGTTGTAGCCGGAGCTTATGGAGATGGAAGATGGAGAAGACATCGATGCAGAGGATGGAACGGAAGGGTTCGTGGCAGCCACCAGCAAGTGGTGGTTGTGAAGGGGCAAAGAGTGTTGGTTTGGAGCAGCCAACGAGTTCTGGCTGGTCAAAAAGCTAGTACTGGAGGCGGAGGGCTGGTTGGTGTTGACTTTGCTTGGTCTGTTTCTTTTGGAAGGGGCTGTTCTGGGCCGGAAAACCTCACCGTTGGGAAAGTAATAGGTGCCGGTGCTGGTCTTGTGAAAATTGTCCGAGGAAGACTTAAGCGAAGCGCCTGACTGAAACGACTGAGGGACTTTGCGGGCGGATTTTTTCATGAACTTTATCTCAAAGTTCATCAAGTTGTCGGTGGAAAGTGTACGAGCCGAGGGAGATGAAACTAGGGCCGGTGAAGCAGATGAATTAAGCGTCGAGAGCGAGGTGAGGGAGTTTTTCCTCGACGAACTCAAGGCGCCGTGAGACTTGGAGTCAGCCATGAGCGGAGGGAGTGGACTAACGGCACGGTCCAGGGAATCAGCCTGTGGTGAGGATGGCGGGTGGGAAAACGGTACGGGCCGGCACGGCGGACAGACGACAGCAGCGCTGGAGCACGGGAGGGCGAGTAACACGGAACGCAGCGGGCTGGAGACAGCGAACCACCTGGAAGAAACAGATTGCTGGGAACGAGGTGTGGGACGACAAACACCAGTATAGCGTGCAAATCAAAAGTGCGCTCCCGTAGTAGGGCGGAATGGGTGCGTTTCGGGCGGCTATGCGAGGACGTAGCACAGACGAGGCGCGGAGGGGCGCTTTGAGGCAGTGATGGGCTTCGGAGGGCGCAGGGCGACGCAGACGACGGGACGTGTGGTGGTGGGCCGAGGGCGACGGTGCTAGGGTACTCTCGGGAAAAAGCAGGCACTGATGTTTTGCTCCGTTTGTTTGAGACACACCGGAAGCGCAACTACAGTAGTGCAGCCTTGCGGGGCGCAGGAGGTGCAGGAGGATACGAGAGAAGGGCTGGACGTAGTGTTGAGGCGTCGGTCCGGCGATGCACGAGGGGTCCGATGCCACGCCTACTGGCGATGATGGCGATGTGAGATACCCGTGGCATTAGCTGCTGCACCCACGGCTATATTGGGCCATGCTCGGTGCAGTCGCGGATGCTTCCGCTGCAGACGCGGGTTTTCGAGGGGGACGGGCCCAGACAGGATTTGGGGAATGGGGAATATCGGGGTGGTCCTGCACGTGCCCGACAGTTCAGCCGAGTCCTAAGACTGGTAACCCGTTTTGCGGAGTCCTTTCTGGCCGATGGTCTTCGATGCTCGGTGCCAACGCACCCTGCCCTAAACTAGTAGCATCCTCTCCTAATTGGTGCGGTGCGCGCACGGCGCATATTACGGATCGAACGGGTTGGCCGAAAAAAGAAGACACCACCGCCAGCGGAACGCCATCACGGTGCTTGGGCATACAAGCGGTCTACGGGGCTTGTAGTGGCACACCCTCCATACCTAGTCGCTGCTGGTCGAGCTGAGCCGCACGTGCCGGATCGACCCCTTCCTCTCACGCGGGATCTCTATTGTTATATAGTCTAGTACGCGGATTCTGAGCGATAACGTCCTATGGGCCCACAACCGTCAATCCCTGCGAAAAACTCACATTCGACCATCAGCTCGCACAGCCAATTGTCCTGCACAGCCCCAAATGGGTGCTAAGCACTGGGGTGTGGCTTGAACAAGTCCGGTTGTTTCCCTCAAAGATCTCGGTGCCTGTCCAGATCTAAGACCGAGAGAAAAAATACCACCGACGTCTTCCCACCCGCGTGTGCTTGCAGCCATTCCTAGCTCTCTACTAGTCCTTCTCACGCTTGACCCCGGTGCTTTCAAGCACCTCCACATTCGTGGATGATAGTCTCCACAAAATGAACAACCAGATCGACTGGTACGGGCTGAAACGCGAGCCTGCAACCTTGACATATTCGTCATGCAAGGGAACCCAATCCCGCCGCGAGTCTGCCTTTGCAAACTTCGACTTCTTTTTCAACAACAGCTTCAACGTCTCGTCGGAGTGGACAGTGTGCTTAATTTCTTTCAACACCTCGGGCCGTCTTTCCAAGTATCTGGCCACGCCCCTAGCGACCCCCAAATCGTCATACGCAAACACATCCATTTCTCGAAGTGTGAACAACGCAAACATGTTGGCGGACCACGGCCCGATTCCCTTTAGCTTGACCAACTCGTCCAAGATCTCCTTCTGCGGACCCTTGTAGAATTGGCACTTGGCGAGATTCGAGTTGCTATCGGTGAATACCTCGCTGATGTGAAACGTGTAGTTCACCTTTTGACCAGAGAAACCAGCCGAACGCAACTGTTCCGCAGTGAGTTTCAAGGTATTTTCAGGACTGACGTCGTTGTCGCCGAAAAGCGCCTTAAACTTGCCCTCGATCGATTTCGCTGCCGCTCCGCTCACCTGCTGGGCCAACACGCCAGAAATCAACGAGTACCAGTAAGATGTAAGCAATTCTCTTTCAGAAAGATCAGGAATAGCCTTCTGCTCGTACAAGGGGAAGTTCTTGTGCACGATTACGGGATAGAGCGACGGATCCTTCTTGATGATGTAGTTGACGCCGTCGATAAACTCAGGGGTGTGGAACTTGACGAAAGCAGCAGGTAAGCTGAGATCTTTCGGCACGGCGATGTGTGCCAACGCATCCTCCAAGTTCAAGCGCGGCTGGGCTTTGGAAGTCAGCTTTTTGGGAGATCTCTTGGGCTTGGTCACCTTGCCAGCAACCGCGTCGCTGGACTCGATCTTGATGGATTCCACCGCCACCTTGGTCCCCTTAGCACGCGTTCTGGCAACCATTATGAGAGAGGACGTGGCTCGGGGTAATGCTGTGAAGCGTTGTAGGAAAATGTTGTATTTTACGGCTTTTGTATTGCACCTAAAGCGACGGCTGAAGTCGATGGAGATACGGATATACGCAGATTCCACAGGAAGAGATGGACCCTATTGATGTGAGATCTGTGCATGCGCACTCCGCACTTATATACAATAATGAATTGCACTGGAAAATGACTGGGCTTCATTTGTTGCAAACGGCAACCTGCACCTCATTTGGGCGAATGATGAGTAATGGGTTGCTGGTACCGTCCGAATTTGGTGGTTTGACAATCGATGTGTTCCAAGGGGAGAAACGACTCCACCAGGGTACTCCCTCTCGTTCTTCCTCTTCTGGGAAGCCTTAGAATCGGGTACTGCCCTACGTTTGCCACCCAAATTTGCCACCCACTCAACCGCCGTACCTTCCCCGGAGTCCGTTCACCGTTTTCCATATTCTGTCACCACGTCTGCATCGCTACGAACCAGACGCGGTCACGTGCACCAGTGTTTTCTCCACTACGGAATACGCAGCAGTTGCAACACTATGGGCTACGATGGCGACCAGACCGTTCGAAGGGCTCCGGTTCTGCTGTACCGGCATTCTTTCGCATATACGGGAGCGGTTAGCGGAAAAGATCGAATCCCTAGGCGGCACACACTACAGCGACTTGATGAGCGATGTCAATTATCTTATCGTGGGAGATCGAGCCACCGCCAAATACGAGTTCTGTGTCAAGAAACGGCACGACATCAAGTTTGTGTTGGCTGACACAATTAACGAGATCTACGAGCTCTGGTTGAAGGGCGAAGAAGAGTCCTCTTCTAAGCTAGACATCAATAACCGCCTTATGGCCATATTTGACAAAATCAACATATGTTTCTCCAGAATTGACTTCGGAACAGGCGAGCTTCGTCTTCTTTTCAGGAAGGACCTGTTCCGATACAGGGCGTTGAAGAAATTGAACCTTAACGTGGAGGACTTCCTCACCACAAAGAGCCTTGTTACTGTGATAGACAAGTATGGTGGCAAGTCTACCGAGTCCCTTACCCTAGCGAACTCTTGTGTCGTGACAACAGAAAAAGTAGGACGCCGGTACACAAAGGCGGTGGAGTGGAAAAAGCCCGTTATTCATCCTATATGGATTTTTGATTCTGTCGTCAGAGGAGCCGTCCTTGCTTACGATGATTACCACATTGGTAACGACTACAATGGATGCGATGTTTGGGACGAAATTATAGGAGGTAAGGCCAAACCAATAGTGGAGGAACCACGTATTAAGCTACAGAAGAACACCGTGATATGGGACTCTATAATGGAAAATACCCTGAAAAGTAAGAAGGTGGTCCAGAATTCTGTTTGGGACGAAGAAGAAGACGAAGACAAGCGGGACGACATACGACAGAACTTACACGCTCCTAAAGAGATAACTACCGCGAACCACAACCAGGAACATTTATTATTTTTGAACCTCAATTTTTTACTCATTGGATTTAGCTCGAAGGAGGCATCTCTTCTATCAAAAGTTCTCCAAACGCAAGGCGGTTCCGTATCCTCAGACTCCGGTGACATTTCCATAACGCATGTCATGCTTCCGGCATCAAAAGGCTCTCAATCGTCTATGATGCTTCGCATACTATCATCCGCCATAAAGACAAAAATCTCAAAAGGAGAAATTTCACCGGTCACCGAGTGGTTTGTGGAGCGCTGCATGTTCTACAATTCTCTTCAGCATGACCGATGGTGTGAACCAATGCAGGGCTTGGTTCCCTCCGCCCAGAAATTCAAAGTTTGTGTAACAGGTTTTACAGGGATAGAACTCTTACATGTTGAAAAGATGATTCGTTACTTTAATTTCGAGTTCTGTGAGTCTTTGACATCCAACCGAGATTTATTAGTGGTTAACATTAATTTATTCAAGAAAAGATTGGCCAAGAATTCTCCTCGTTTATTTGAGTATAAGTTCACTGACATACTTGAGTGTCCAACATACCAACAAGGCGGAGCCACCGTGGCCGAATTGTCGAGCAAAAATAAAATAAATGCTGCAAAAAAGTGGCAGATTCCAGTCGTTTCACTTGCATATCTTTGGGAAATGATGGAATGCTCTGTCGACAAGCCAGAATTACAATTGCCCAAGTTCATGGACTTGACTTGGTGCTTGTACGAACCCAACAAAGTACGTCCCAACACATTGATGGATTACGTGAAAGCTGCAAAAAAGTCTCACCATAATAGGTTACAGGAAGAAACCGCAACGCACAGCAATCGTCCAGCATCGAGCGAATCTAGCACAAAAAGGAGTTCTGAAGACAGTGATAGCCTCCGCTTACCCTCTCCTAGAAAAGCTGCAAAACGACAGAAGTATGGGCGTCTTGTGGGACAGAAGGACTCTCCCACAAAGAGCAAGAGCAGCAATTTGCAAGAAAGCGCAAATCCCTTTCTTGAGGAGCGTGACGAGGACGAGGATGCACGAATGAACTACGATGTTACTAATGACGATGTCGACATGATGACCCAAGTGGGATACCAAAACATAGAATCAGTCCGGAATGACCAGGAACTTCTCAAAAAACTAGGTGACGACGGGTTGCGGGAGCAACCTGCGAGACGGGTGCGGGAGACGAGAAGTACAGCCAAAAACAGTAAATAGCACCATCCGGCATGAACTAGCATACATCAACAGCCATGTAGATACTACTTTCAGTGACTGTAAACTTGGACCCTAGGCTATAGTGGAGTTGTGGAGGACCAGGGTATATGCCCTAGAATGGACTCTGAGGCACGTGCCGTAATTGTGACTGCTCAACAAAATGCCGCCACCAGCCGCCCGAAAAAATTTTCATTGTTGCAGGCGGGGCCGACGCACCTCCTGCTGCTACATAAAAGTCGATTAACTCCTCTTTTTCCTACTCTTTTTTTCACTACAGTCTATCAATCAAAATGGGTAAGGATAAATCTCACGTTAACGTTGTTGTTATTGGTCACGTCGATTCCGGTAAGTCTACCACCACCGGTCACTTGATTTACAAGTGTGGTGGTATTGACAAGA
>JAJMGE010000034.1:0-119879 GCA_030568475.1 Suhomyces choctaworum | reverse complement strand
CCCCCCGGTTATGATCGCGGCTTGCGGAGGTAAAGGCACGAGGGGGCCGCTCCATCGGTTGGTTCCTGGGGTATCCAACGGCTAGAAAACTTTAGGAACGGTTCGATCGCGTTCAGGGTCGAACCTCAGCGACAGCGTCCAAGGAACGGGAGTGTGGCTCGTCAGCGGTGGCTTTGTAGGGATTTGCCTTGGCGATTGCCGGGTGACGGATCCTGGTGCCGTCTAAGTTACGTTCCCTTGCGAAAAATACGTCTGCCGTGCAACCTGGCGTCAAAATTCGAAGAGCAAGATTTCTGCATCGAGTTCCTGTTCACAAACAAGCGGCTAAAACGTCGGCAGTGGCGTAAATGCACCCCAGGGAACGATGCGTTTCTATGGTATGATAAGAACCTGTGCGGCTCATGCAGGTTCCTGTGGGTCTGGCCGCGGCTAGATGTGACGTCTATGCGGGCTTGAGGATGGCGGGGCTGAGGCTGCGGATGGTAGCTTGTGACCAAGGCTTCAATTGTACAGCAAGCACGATCCCCGTCGACTCCATCTCCAGCAACCGTGCACCATGGTCGATGAAGGTGGGGAGGGTTGTGTACATTGGTAGCTTCTGGAAGACGAGCGAACAATAGTCACCGCCGTGGCTAGCACATTCCAGTGGTGTATGTGGCATGTCACCCGTCGAAAGTGGGTCATATCAGGATCTGCAATGCATCATGCACAAACTTGCTGCAGAGGTTACAATCGATTTTCAGCTGGTGCGTTTTCTATTCAGTAAGGTTTCCGTAATTATTTACAAGGTTTATTTTTTCGCGCATGGCACTGACACAAAAGAGGATTTCTTTTACCGTTCCTCTATCGAATTTGGGACAGCGGTGCCTGTAGGGGGCCCAATCTGCGGCGGTCTTCTCACATCGAAGCAGAATTGTCTGCACTGTCGTCACCATCAGGCCGCACCCACTTGTGCCCACATCTCCAGCGTGACCCCGACCAGGAATAGTCCCCGGAACCGTACTGCAGGCGGCACCCAAGTTGCCGTTGGCACCACATGCATGCAAGTACCCTCAACCTTAATTTATTTTTAATTTTTGCTGCCGCTTTTCTGAGATGGTACCTCCTGTGACTGCATCCCATGTTTGTCATGGTTTGTATTTTCAACACAATATTCTCTGCTTCACTTATACGTGGTTGCTTTGTCCCACCTATCTTTCTTAACCTAATCTCAGCCCAAATGCAGGCTGGGGTGTCAGGCGGAAACCGCATTTTGTGTCGTTTCCTTGTACCGAAAATCATTTGCATTTAAAACTGCTTGACCATCGCATATCCGCTTAATATATATAGAGGTGATATTCATCTCATGGAACTGCTCCATTCGTGCCCCCGCAGCATGTTCTACTCACAAGCCTCCCACAACACCAAGACCTTTCAACCTTTGGCCATGCCCGGCCCGCATGCTAACCCTACCTCCAAGTCCACGCCGTTGCCTTCGTTCAGAGAGTTGCTCACGTCGATCCCGTCCGAAGAGGACATGAGGGCATACACCGGGCTTGGGGTATCCAGCCCTTCGTCTCCCAACAACAACTACCTACTGCAGGTCCACACCCGCGTCAGCCCTGTGCTTCCGGGACACCTCATGCTTTCTCCGCCTGCGTTGGGCAACAGCTATGCAAGCATCTCTCACTACCAGTACCAGCCTTACTCGCAGCAGGCGTACGGGGCCCACCGCAGCCTGTTGGTGCCGGTGATGCAGCCGTTGAGGCAGACATCGGTGTCCGAGGCAAAGGAGTTGGTGCCCACGATACGAAGATCCACCACGTCTCCGCTTGACGACAGTCGCAGCAGCACATCCTCGCCCGTGGAAGAAGGGGCAGCACACCAGACCCAGGCGGCCTCGGTGGCCGTTCCACATCCCGCCCCCTCGGAGGGCAAGCGGAAACATGTGTGCAAGGTGTGCCTGCGGTCGTTCACCACCTCGGGCCATTTGGCCAGACACAACCGGGTGCATACTGGCGAACGGAAGCATGTATGTCCATGGCCGTCCTGCGACGCCCGGTTTGCCCGTCAGGACAACTGCATGCAGCATTACAAGACCCACACCAAGAGCAAGGGCAAACGCGGCAAGCTTGCTGGGAAGGGCTCCGGGGCTGGTGCTAGGGCGTATCACTGACTCTGAGAGTACCTACACGGACAGCGTGCTTCACTTCTTTCCTACATATTATTTAGTATTTTTCCTTGGGCATAGTAATGGTATTGACGACTACATCCTGCTGTAGTATGGACCGCGCGCGCAGCCTACATCGACACCTAGGGTCCTGGCGCCGCGCGCGGTGCGCTGCACCGCCTAGCGGCTGCGTTCCAGCCCCCCCACATGCGGCCACCACCGATACCACCGATACCACAGTCACCACCGTCACCGACACCGACACCAATGTCACCGACACCTGCCAAAATGCGGGTGGTGATGTCAAGGGTGACACCGTAAATGCTAGAATGCCGTGCCATGGGCAGTCCCCACCCCCACCTCATCAATAGGTTGCATTCGGCAATTGGTAAGCTGTGATAATCTAGATCCCTGCACAACGTATTTTGGGGCCTAACCATTAGAGGATAACCTTGCCACGATGCACTCGGCCCGATAGGGCTGCCGATGGTTGGTATCGGCCGCTCTGATAACGCCACAGTTCGGGGTCCGCAGCTACGACGGACATCGGCACTTCTGCGCAAAATGCCGACGTTGGTGCCGCCCCGCTGCTCTGCAGTGTGTCTTGCGTTGAGCGGGGTTGACAACCCTCGCCCCACCTGGCGCTAGTTACCGCGCACGGCTTCCCATGCATGAAAAAGATCGAGGTGCGCGACGTAATTACATCCGCTTTAGGTTGTTATCGCCGTAATGTGTGTAAAATAGGTAGTTCACCTTAGCGAGTGGGCTTATGGGAACACTGGGTTGTTGCAGCAAACGTACTTCGAGTCCCTGGTGCCTCACAACGCTTTTCGTCGACTAGATGCTTGCTGTGTGAGATCCAGGCGCTCGTTAGCAGCACCAGCTATGGTCCTGGTGTCAGCGGCAATCCGTGTATGGTCCTGGTGTCAGCGGCAATCCGTGTCAGCCTTTACAGCAACCGTTTCTCTCCAGATTTGCGACGGACCGTCACTACACCCCACCTGCATGAATGGGGGTTTGATTTATTTTTAGATCCACTGCATCCATGGTGCATAGATGTTTGCTCGGTCCGATCTTTTATCGTTTTCACCTTCCCTATTGGGAAAGTCACGGATTCCTGCACTTGAAACCGTTGCCAAGATCCGGTTCTATATTGGCATATCTTCTTCCGATGCAGCAAGAGATAGTGTGCCTGAAGTGCTGTCACACTCCCGCCGGCCCGGCTAGTCGATCTCCGTAGGTGTCACACATTCTCTGTAAAGTCTCATTGTTTTCATGTCACTGGGCCACAGCCCCCGTAGTCATCATTCTGACCGCGTATATGATTATCCGCAAAAGTGCAGAAAATTAATTACTCAGAAGGACATCCCATCGAAATTTGTCGACACGTGTGGCGCACGTTAATTTTTCGCGGGTGAACATACAGAGGATTCCCAAGTGCCAGGAAACCTGCAGCATGCACCAGGTTGTATGCATTATGCACAACAAAACAATGTGGTTGGCAGCTTGTGCGGGGCCCTTGGTGCAGTCCGGGGCACCGTAAATGTACCCTGAGGCAGCTCTATTTATATATCAACTACTCTTGCAGGTGTCACAAAACCCTATCATAGGAGGGAACAACCAGTCGACAAACTGAACTGATACCCGGAACTAGCTCACAAGTGCCGCAGCATTGCTCCTTCGATGGTCTACACTCCTCTCCTCCGGCCCCGGCCCTCCCTCCAAATTGCTGTGATCATAGCCCGTTCTAGGCCCCTGTTGCACGAAGCAGCAAAATTCCGTACTGACATTAACATGGTGGGTGCGGAAAACGCATCCTACGTATAAACTAAAACACAACATTCCATGATCTTTGTTGCAGATTCTTATCGGAAAACGAATTCCCTTGCTTTTTAGCCTCGGTAAACCCAAGTGGGTGCATATAAGCACCGATGTACAACTATCAAGGTTACGCGGCATTACTTGACGCCACGTCAATTCCCTAGCTGCGGGATTCCTCATGCACCTACATTGTGACCTTTACACTCAACCAGCCCACTGATGACCATAGCTGCAGTATGTCCCCCGGCGAAATCACCAGTGCCGAAAACCCTTTGGCGATTCCAAGATCTTTTTTCTTTTGATTTTTGTATTAGGGGTCGATATCCGAGGTGTTGTCGTCTATATACTGGCCTGCTCTGTTGGGGCATCTGTTACCGACGCGACCACCCTTTTGAAACAAGCTGAAAATATTGGCTTTGGTATCTGCAAGGTAGTCTTTTGCCAATGTCTTGGGCAGCTAGACGGAACGTAGCCAAGAACCACGATTTCTGGAGAGGACCAAGTATTGTATGGGACCACTTTCTTGCACTAGGGGACTGGGACCCTCTGGAGTACTTGCTGCTCCCCCAAATTCCCTTTCTACATGACTTGCCGTTCCCGTCGTTTACGTCAGACCCCAGAGCCTTGTCGTATGCAGGTCGCCGAGTGGCGCACGGAGGTCTACTTCCGGAGCCACGAGCCCTGCTTATGCACATCTACAAAATAACATCAAAGAAAAAAATGTTGTTATGCACTCCGCTGTAGCGCTGACAGTTTTCAGCTTTGTGTATGATCATGGCTTGCCTAGTGGGAAAATTTTCTGGGGGCTTGCGTAGACGGAACATTGTTCACAGCTGTTCAGCAACCAGCCGGCCGCAGCACACCTGTCGTAAAGATAAACAGCAGGCCTTTGTTCCTTCGATGTTACATGCATCCCCGCAGCATCCCCAGGACTTCCTGCGAGGGATCTAGGCTTCTAGAAGCTGACATATCTTCGTACGGCTGCGAGGCTCCGACTGCCGTATTCAGTAACCAGCCAACATCTCCTATTTTGCATCATTCCAAACCAGCCGCATGGTCTGCTCCATAATCTCTACTCTTGACACACCGGTGTCCCGTACCATTCGTCATAAGCATTGTGGAAGTAATTTGTCCCGTTGAGCTCTTTATCCAAGATGTAATTTATTCCGTTGATCAAGATCCGAGATATCTTCATCTGGGTGTTTTCGTCGCCTCCATCATTGAGCACGTCTCCTATCACCAAACCCTCGGCGTCTCCTCTGTCCAAATTTATCACCTTGGAAATGAAATTGTTGAGATAATGCGAGATAGAGATGGGGATTCCCCGGAAATAAAGGGCCGAGTTGTATTTGCAAGGCTGGACCGCTTCGTGGGAGTCGAAAAACTTCTCTGTGATGTCTGTGCCGTCTGTTTGTGTCTCCTCGTTCTTTAGTTCGTCGAAATCACCATGGTCTACCACCGCCTCGTCATAGCATCGGAAAGGAATTCCAAAGGCACTGTCGTGGAAGTTCCATACAAATTCGTTCAACGGAACCTGATCATGACGCAAATGGGTGGACAACGAGTCTGAGCTTTCTACCATCCTCTCATAGAGAGCCTGGCCCACTGTGAACATTATGACACTGGTATTCAAGTCTCTCCACGCCTCGTACTGCTTGCTGTAGTACTTGTGATAGAACAAGTACTGGTCCAAATGGCCTAGGTACTTTTCACAGTGCTGGCATTTGCACCCATTCCAGAGCATGGTATTCATGGACTGGTCATAGCTGGAAAGTGTTTGGAACAAGTTGGGGAGAACGAGTTCTATAGGAGCCAGCAACTTGCTGATTATCTGGGGAAGCACTTCGGAGTAGAGCTTGTAGCGGCGGAGATAGTTGCCTTCAAACCCATCAGAAAAGCTACCCCATTTGGGCAAATTATGGACTATGCTCAAATAGCGCAAACTGGTGACATCCTGGTCACTCTGCACCTCCACCACCCGAGACACGAAATGGATGATGTTGAGGTCAAACACTTCGTTTCTCAGGTGGGTATCGTACTCGTACTGCTGAACCAACGAGAGTCGTTGGAGGTTTCTCAAATGTTCAGCAGGGATGGAGTTCAAAAAGTCCAGTGCCAACTCTTCTCTTTCAGAAGTCGATTCTGGAGGAGACCCAACAAATACTTCAAGCCGCTTCATGGATCTCCAGCTGATGCGTTCCAAGAGCATCATATTGTATTGCTGGTCTTCGGGGTTGGAATTGTACACCAACCGGAACTCCTGCAAATTACGGAAATGGATACCCGCGTCCAAGGCCCGTTTCATAAATTTCCAGTAGCTTTCACTGTCGCTGGACAAAATGAGCGAACGCAACCTTGTAAGAGGAGCGTAGTCGGTTTCTTGTGTTGCACTATGGGTGACCTTAAGCATTAGTTTGGTGACGTTACTGTTCAAGGACCCGAGCTCGCTTACCTCATCGAGAACCACAGACTGTAGCTTGATATTCCGGATACTGTCTTTCAATAGTGTTCGCAACCGAGCATCTCCAACGTAGATGCTCTCCAAGGACTGGCCCTTCAAAAGCCGCAAAAACCGGGCCAAATTGTCTACTATGTTTTTGTCGTGTCTGAAATTTCGCTGTGTCTGCGTGCTGGATCCACTGATAATGCGGATGGTCTTGATGTAGCTGGCTAAAGTGGGGTTGACCTCGATGGCTGCGTTCAATATGGACAAGCGTACGCCGATCAATTTCAACTGCAACGACTCCGGATAAACCCGGGACTTCTCGTGGTCGTGGTTCAACCCATAGAGGACGGTCTCGGTGGTCTCAAGGAAGTCTGTCTTGATTCTGCGGTTGACATCGTCGGGGCTAAATCTCTCTCGTATTATGGGCAGGTTTTGTATGGAGATGTGTGCGTAGAGCAGCTTCAAGCATGGGGTATAAAAGTGAAAGTTCGTGAGCGCAAGGTTGATGAGAGATTGCTGGTCAAGAAACAGGACTATATGCTTGAGCACCGCATCAGGTAGTTCAATTAACCGTGTCATTTGTGCTCGATAGCGTTGGATCAGGTGAGCTTGCTAGATGGAGTTGTCTCGATAAAGAAGGGCCAACAAATGTTCGGTGGCGCCACGACCATCACTACAGGGGCCTGGCGACGTTGGATCCGCGGTTTGAGTCGACAGTACGGATGCTATCCCCTTGAGCTCGTCCTGGTGGTTACCACTTATCCGTGGGAAACGTATGTCGGAGAACTCTGTGTTGCAGCAAGATCGTAAATGCAGATCTCGGCTCGCACGTATTTGATGCATGAAGTAACAACGCCGGCAGACACGGTGGGGACAAGCATAGGGCATTTTCCCGCGTAATAGCGACACCAACCGTCTGCATTCTGCATGACAGAAAGCGCGAGCTTACTATTATCCGGATACGTACATGCGGCGTGAAGAATAGCGTGTAGGGATCTCACTCTCTCAATGCGGGAGGGTATGAGCTCGGCACGGAATTGTTAACCTAAACTGCTTTTGGGGCAGAAATACTCGAGGATTACAGATGCTTATCTGCGGAGAATTTTTGACAGGGTCTTTTACTAATCACAAGTTTTCTAGAACCCATCTCAAGTTGCGAGCTCCGTGCTGCTGTGTCATTCGTCTCTCTTGTTCCGGCTACCACGGGGATACATCTCCACCGCTAGGGATCCTTGCTATTGGTTCGATCTCCACGCAACATTTTTGTGTAGTTTCATTAATTCGACGGGGTACAGGGTTATCCTGTTTTGCAGTCACGGATTGTCAGCATTAAGGCTTTGCTATGCCTGGAAGCTACTGGATTTACAGGGTTGTTCTTCGTATGGAATGGAGGGGAAATTTGTAGAGCGGAGAACAAACATGATGGAGGCCTGGCGATGCTTGGTAACATATGAGATGGGACGAATTCTTAGCTTCGAACAAGAATTTGTCCAGAGGGAGTCGGCCCGAAGAAAATAATCTGGATGTATATTATAACGATGCACAAAACCTTGTTGAGAACCCCTGTTGCATTATTTTTTACGTTGTATGCATAATGCGCAAACTCCTAAGTTAACGTCGCTATCCTGGGGACAGCTCCGTGGGCTCCCAACCTGCGCATATTGCTGTGTTCAAGATACTGCGTTTCGTTGGCTCGAATTAGTAATACATTTTTGGCCCCTTGTTAAAGAGGACATTAGGACGCGCATTGCTCTCAGACCCGACTGCCGTATCCCTGACGACGTCTACCGTTTGGCAGTTAATTTCCCCTTTTGTGTTTTTCCTTCGTCTAGCCTAATACTAGTTGAAGCTGCCCTTTCTCCGTCAGCTTTTCCGTACCTACCACTAGGGCTTGGTTTTTATACCCACATAATATTGCGGATACCTTATTTTATTCTCCCGTGGAGAATCTTTCTATTTTCGAATTTTTGTTGTGCGTCAACCCTTAAAGGGTCCCTTCCTCGGATTTAAGACTACGCAGACAAAACCAACAAAACCGGTATTACACTTTCCGCACACCCGAAGTGAGCCTTCGAAGATCCTCTCCAACTGTTCCCTTAACAGTTTTCGACAGTTTCTCCAATATGGACGCTTGGTGATTTTCGGTACTTTCTTTGAGTATTTTATCCTTTGATCAAGCTCAGAATTTTCGGGAACTGAATTCTGGCTATAATTCGTGAAGAATTTTCTGAACCATGGAGATAAAACACCGAAAGGAAAGAACCAAAATACTCTTCGTATGGGAAATGAGTTAAGACAAGAACGTTCTTATTCTGGTTTCTACCTTCAGTTCCCACTTTATTTGTTCGAGAAGAGAGAGTAAAGGATTCATTGCTCCCAATGCTTTCTTTGGAATGACTTCATACTGAGTCACAAGAAACATTTTACGTGAACGTCACCATAGTATTCTTAACAGTCAATCCAAGTCCTTAAAGTAATTAATATCCGTCCCTTAACACGTCAGTTTTCAACAGCTACAGGTAACACAATTCTTCCCAGTGTTTGCTATATCTAGAGCAAGCCAAAAGAATGGAGTCAAAATTGTTACGAATTCCTCCCTTTTCTTTCTTCCATCAATAATTATGGTTCAATCACTATCATATCGACTGAGATGACTATTGAACGAGATTGCTCAGAGTTCAGCTCCACCAAGGAAACAGCTTAAAAAACATTGCTATTTTTGAAAACAGTTTGATTAAAACAGAAAGCGGACTTTCAAGCTGCCACAAACAATCAAAAGAACACAGTTACATTGAGAGGTATACAGAGAATCTTTGAAAACTTATTTGGTCATAATGAAACCATTTGTTGTTATGTTGAGTGGCTACTCTTATTATGAGTGGCTCACCTCAAACGGACAACATTCCTCAAACTACAATTCTTTTAATAGCCTCGTCTTTCATTTTCTAGACCACACACGGGAGCCGAAGACTTGGTAAAGGCCCTCATCCTACCGACCACCTTACGCTTGAGTACCTTACTTGAGCTTGCGCGAATTGCGTATAACCGGAGATACTTATTATATTTTTTGACATGCGACACGTGAAACGTATCAGTGAATTATTTTCATTGGAATTGTCGAGGTCTTCCAGGTGTTATAAAAGAAAATTCTCTTAGCAGGAGTGTCTAACAACCCTGTAGAAAAAACGCATTAGCTAAGACGAGTCAAATCGTGTCGTACTGTCATTTTCGTCGAAAGGGTTTCCGAGCCTTGATAATGCAGCGGCACAACCTTTACCTGCATCCCAGGTGCATGATTTTTCTTTGTTGCTGAAGCCTCTTCAGATGCACCAGATGCATATAGCCGGAATGGCTGAAAAAGGTTTGAAGAAATAAAAAAACAAGAATAAACTTCGACTTGGAATAGCTCCTGGAACTTGCAAGTTGCAGTTCATACTCGGGTATTGGAGCCGACTATTTCGACAAGAACCGACTTATGTCAGCTGAAAATACGAATGCGGAAGAACAAGTCAAAATGCACAATTTCCAAACCATCAAAGCTTAAAGTTTAATTCAAGCTTCCAGAAGCTCTGAGACAATAAATATGTCAGCGAAGTAAGTACACCCCCGGTTCAGATTTCACCTTAAAAAGTGAATCTACGCGCGTGCACCCTTTCACAAGCTTTTCGTGACGTATTCGGGCAAACATACAACGCCCTTTACTCCGCTTTGGAACTGCGCAGCATACATGTTTTTGCAGCGTACAGTTAATACAAACCCAACATCCCACCCTCGCTAAATGAATGTCGCACGGAGCTTGCTATGCATAGCGTATATAAGTAACGACATGACAGCTATATTGCCTGCAAAGGAGGATACTACATAGTTTGTTTGGACGAGCCAATAAAGTGATTTTCAAGAAGGAGCCACGAAAACACTTCTGATAGCATATATGCTTTCATAGCACGTCCGTACTGTAGTGCTGAAGCAAGAGTTAATTTTTCTTCAGAATGCCATATATAAGGTGCTTAGTACGACATTCATTTAGCGAGGGTGCGATATTGAGCTTGGATTAATTGTGTACTCGAGGTGCCTAGGGCAATTTTCGAGAGGTTATTTTTTGATCTGCAGGAGAAGCTTTCTCAGATGCCTATTTCGAGTTTCAGGGTCCCGCTGGACAACAGCCTTGACATATCAAAGTCTACTTTCAGATGCGAATGTGGTATGGATTACAGTTTCAGGACAGTCCTAGACGTGGTGTCAACAGTGGGCTTGTGGAGAGCGTAATTGCTGGTTTTCGGGTGGATGTCTATGCTATGCAGTTTCTTGCGGAGAAAGACAAAAGCAGAGTTGAGCGCAAGTATGGAACTTTGGGATAAGCCCCCTTTCGCGCGCGGTAAAGGTTTCTTTTGACGTGCTGTCAACCGGGACGCATTGGAGGGCGCTGAAAGGCTAGACGAGTGTAATTAGGCGCTGAACGTGCTGCAGCGGAAAAAGAGGACTGTTCTCTACGGATCATCGCCAGTCGACCTAGCCGTTGAGGGTGACTGCAGCAGCGGCAGCGCACATGTATGCGGTTCGCCTATGCGGAGCAGGACTGCCGGCGTCGGGCGTCGGCACCACGACGAGCAGGCATTGACGCACATAGGTTCCAGAACCCAAGGTAGAGGGCCCTACTCCGACGGACACAAGGCATCGCAGAGACAAGGCATTGTAGATTTCAGACCACTGCTTACCAATAGTGGTCCGGCCACGCATCGGGGGCTGGCCGCATTGGGACGAAAATCCGCGTGCCAAGCGGGCGCAGCACGTCTCATCGTACGAAGTGACATGACTCACGCGTCCAGACTCCAGCTTGGCGACACCACCATGCTGGCAAGTGCAGCCACTACATGCTAGGAGTGGGTGGCAACTAGTGTCGGTGCATGTGGCAGTCCGGTCAAAAAGGGTTCCAGCCCGTCGCAGAGGCATCTATTATATGCACGCGTCAGAGGATTGGCAGTGTTTTTCCTGCCTCTTTCGGCATTAACTCCGCGCGCCCATTGGTGTAATTAGATGCTCACACAAGGGTCCTTAGGAACCACCGGGAAACAAACGAAGAGATTTGAAGCCAGCATGGCAAGTAGCTGAAGCTGCGGCCCAGCCGGACCAGGATGGCCATTTGTCATGGAGCCCCTCACCCCCTAGTGGCCGCTAGACGGCAGCCGCTGCCGTCTCGGCCGAAATCCCGGTTTGGGAAGAGTTGCGCCCGCTGCCTCCTCGCTATGACAAATCTCGTGCAAGTCCCGGGATTGCTGACACGGGGACACATGGCTGGCAACATACAGGACGGGCTGGTCGGCATCTATCTTCGCCGTTTACTGCGTCGCGCCATGTGCTCACGGACCCGCTGGACTTTTCTCGTGCCGAACCGTCCGCGGAACCGTTAACGAAAACTCGGCATTTGCTCTCACCCAAGGGTCCAGACGAACACACCTCCACCGAATGCAACACCCCCTGTTCCACCGCATATGTAGTGCACCCCCAGCCCCCTCCTACACCCCTGTGAAGTCCCAGATCCTTATCCGCCGTGTCGTTTTTGTCCTGGTGAAAAAATCCGGGTCCAAGGGTGACTTTTATTTTTGCTCCATAGCACTTCCCAATGCGGAAACGCCGAGCCTCAGCCGCTTCTCGCCAACATTGGCACCCCAAAAGAAACTGCTCTGCGCCTCACCCTATATAAATAGTTTGCGGTGGCCGCCATCATACGCTTTCTCACTAGTGTTTGACGTTTCTGGCCGTACCTCCACACTTTGCTCCACCGCAGCCGCCTCCGCTTCTGCTGTACCGTCCCGTGCCAGTATCCACATCCTCCACCATGTCTGAACACAATTTACATCCCACCGCCTCCACCTCCACCAACCATTCTGGGAGCAGCGGTGTCAAGAACAACAAGGACTTTGCCGCCGAGTCCTACAACGAAAGCGCGG
Organism: Suhomyces choctaworum; assembly: GCA_030568475.1. Classification (NCBI taxonomy): domain Eukaryota; kingdom Fungi; phylum Ascomycota; class Pichiomycetes; order Serinales; family Debaryomycetaceae; genus Suhomyces; species Suhomyces choctaworum. The sequence goes on along the minus strand of JAJMGE010000034.1, from coordinate 107,515 downwards.
ACCCTCAGGTGTTCACCGGCGCCGAGTTGGAAAAGGGCCCCCAAGACGAAGCCATTCCTCCCGGCGGCGACGAGTTGTCCCGCTACGAATCCGACTACGCTGCCTCGCGCTCGTTGAGCAGAAGATTGACGGGAGCCGCCGAGTTGATCGAGCGCGCTAACGACACCGACGAGCCCTTGCCCGTGATGGGTGGCGGCAAGCCGTATCCCGCCGCGTTGCCCGACAGGGAGCCCTACGCGGTGTCGTTCGATGGTCCCGACGACCCCTTGCACCCCCACAACTACCCCTTGATGAAGAAGCTCTTGTACACGTTGTGCGTGGCGTTTGCCGCCTTGTGTCTCACGTTGGGTTCCGCCATGTTCTCCCAGGCCCAGCAGGACTTGATGGTAATCTACCACATTGGCGCCACCACCGCCACCCTCGGAACCTCGTTGTATGTGATGGGGTTCGCGTCCGGTCCCGTGTTGTGGGGTCCGTTGTCCGAATTGTACGGAAGAAAAATCGTGCTCATTCCCTCCATCTTTGGCTACACCGTGTTCTCCTTTGCCGTCGCCACCGCCAAGGACATCCAGACCATCATGATCTGTCGGTTCTTTGCCGGCTTCGTCGGTAGTGCCAGTTTGGTGGTCGCCCCCGCCGTCATGGCCGACTTGTACTCCACCAAGGCTAGAGGTAAGGCCATTGCCGTTTTCTCCATGGTGTTGTTCGGCGGCCCTATGTTGGCTCCCATCATGGGCGCCTTCACCGTTAAGAACTCGTCTCTCGGCTGGAGATGGACCTCGTACTTCTGTGGTATCATCGGCGGTGCCTCGACCATCTTCTCTATCTTCTTTTTGGAAGAAACCCACCATCCTTTGATCTTGGTCAGAAAGGCGGAAATCTTGAGAAGAAGAACCGGAAACTGGGGTATCTTTGCTCCCCACGAAGAAATTTCTTTGAACTTGAAGGAAATCGTGGAAAAGAACATCTCCAGACCTATTGTCATGTTGGTTTCCGAACCCATCTTGCTCTTTATTTCCATCTACAACGCTTTTATCTACGGTATGCTTTACTTGTTCTTGACTGCTATTCCTATGGTGTTTTCTTTGAAGTACCACTTCCAGCCAGGTGTTGCTGAATTGCCATATATCTCCATGTTTATCGGAATCTTTTTGGGTGGCCTTGCCATTATTTACTTTGACAAGAGATACGCTGTTGCCATGGACAACAACGGCGGAAAGCCAGTTCCTGAGGAAAGATTGCCCCCCATGATGATTGGATCTTTCTTCTTCGCCATCGGTTTGTTCTGGATGGGCTGGACCGGTAACTACGCTGATCATGTTCACTGGATCGTTCCCACCATTGGTCTTGCATTCATTGGATTCGGTTTGATCATGGTTTTCTTGCCCTGCTTGACCTACATTATCGACTGTTACCTTTTCATGGCTGCTTCTGCTTTAGCCGGAAACACCTTGATCAGATCTGCGTTCGGTGCTGTTTTCCCATTGTTTGCCAGACAGATGTTCGAGAAGTTACACATCAACTGGGGTACCACATTGGTTGGTTGTGTTGCTGTGGTCATGATTCCAGTGCCATTCTTATTCTACAAGTTTGGTAAACAATTCAGAGAAAGATCCAAGTATGCCTACGTCTTATAGACATCTGCATAACAGAGATCAATATCCAACCTGAAAGTCATATCCCAGCATGTTTACTTTAATTTCTCCATCGGTATCTTGCACCATATACATATATATCCATTTGTATTGCGACGGCTTTACAATTACATAATTTCATTAATCAGATAAGTATAGAAGACGTTTCTGTAGCACGGGAGGGAGCAGATTGCGTGTACTTGTGGACAAGGGGTGCAATCTGTGCAAAAACCTTAATCAGCAGGCGCATGCAAGATTCTGTCAAAGTGGCATATCGTTCATGTTAACATGTCAATCAACGAGTTCCTTTGGCTATCCGCCTCCTAACCACTGTACTCTTGTAGCCTGCAGACTTCTGCATCTGACTACTTTGAGTCCGCTGGTTTTGTGTTCAATGCGGTGTTGAGCTGATCTATGCGAAGTGTGCATCGCAGCAGTTCGCTAACACATGTCTCGAAGTTTCAGCACAACTGCGTTAGCATGGGCTAAGAAGGCAATAAACACGCCCAAGGCTGCTACCTACCTTGGTCGTCCAAGCAACAATTTGCTGCTGGGCCTTGTGGGACTTGCCAATGTTGGCAAAAGCACCTTTTTCCAAGCTATAACTCAATCTACCTTAGGCAACCCTGCCAATTATCCATTTGCTACCATAGAGCCGGAAAAGTCCTTGATCGTGGTGAAACTGCCCAAGCTCGTCCATTACTCTAATATCTTTGGATCGGTTAAAAAGCTTCCGACAACATTGACACTCTTCGACATTGCAGGATTGACCAGAAATGCCAGCACCGGAGAAGGAATGGGGAACAAGTTTCTTACAGATATCCGCCAGGTAGATGGGCTTTTCCAGGTGGTGAGAGGGTTCCAAAGCGATGAAATCATACACATCGAGAATAGTGTCGACCCTGTTCGAGACATGGAAATTGTCAACGATGAACTTATCCTTAAAGACTTGGAGTATGTCGAATCCGGTATTGAGCTTGCGAAGAAGAGCTTGAAAAAACAGCACATAAATAAAGCTACAGTGGAGCTAGAACTAGCCACGCTCGAAAAGGTGCTGGATACGTTGTACGACGGGAAGAAAGTTATTTCCGTTGAGTGGGAACCTGAAGAAATCGACATCATCAACAGTTACAACTTGCTCACAGCAAAGCCTACGGTGTACCTCTTAAATGTCAACGAAAGTGACTATTTGAATGGCGAGAACGAATTCAAAAAGCAGGTTCAGGACTGGATCGAAAACAATTGCCAAAATGACCGGTTGGTGATGGTGAGCGTCCAACTAGAAAGCAAACTACACGAAGAAGGAGATACCGAAAATATCAGTGCCATTCCTGCTATTGTGGACGAGATGAGAAGTGCTCTTCATTTGATTTCCTTTTACACCTGTGGACCCAAGGAAGCAAGACAATGGACCGTGCGGAAGGGCACCACTGCTCCCGAAGGTGCTGGAGTGATTCATACCGACCTCCAGAAGACGTTCATATCTGCGCAAGTATACAAATGGGAGGATTTAAGTCTGGCGTCCAATCCCATCAATGAGGCTGCGTTGAAGGCCGCTGGAAAGCAGTACCGGTGTGGTAAGAAGTACGAGCTTGAGGATGGGGATGTTATGGTTGTGAAAGCTGCTGGTGGACGCACAAAGTAAAGGTAACGAGACCAACATTCCAACAGTTTACACTAGAACCTTGCAGCTAACATTCGCAACAATGCACATGCACATCAAGTTGCATGCGGTGCATGTGCTTCAGCAGACGCATGCTCCTGACATAAACCATGTACATAGAAATAGAGGATGCTGCGAGCTTCGATGGCTACGCAGCGTATCCAATCCCAGCACCAATTGCAAGCTGATCTGGTGCGGCTGATAGTGTCGGTCCGCGTATATTTTATGCCGGCGCTCATGCAAAGCATTGTGTCAGAAATAGTGCGGATACGATAACGGCTAGAGGCCATGCACCGCTTTGCGTTGACGTGGATGCATGTGCCCAATGCAACGTGAGAGCTGTTCATGCATGCCAGTATATAAATAGAAGCCATTCCAAAATTGTACTAGATGATGTACCAATAAATCTCCACGCCAAAATGGAAAAACTAAACAGCACACACCTCAACGAAACAGAATAAGGCTAGACGTCGACCAGGATCCTGCCCTCTCACATCTTCGCTAACCTTTCCCGGCCCAACATTCATAGCTTTTCCCAGCCAACATGAGGACGTGCGCGCACCGCATCGTCAACTCTTATCGCTGCACCATCTACAATAACACCTCTTCGCCTACGCCCATGGTTATTCGTCGTGCTCCTACTAGAATGTGGTCCTTGCTAAAGTACGTATTTCCGGCAGGCGAGCCGGCTGCACGTCGACACTACTCCACCAACAACCCCATGTTAGCTCCCAACGTGGAAGCGCAGTTCCATCCAAAGATCCGGGTGGTGTTGAAGCAACTCGACGCTATCGCTCCACGGTTCCCGTTGAAGCACGGCGAGCTCGAGATCCTCAACCAGCCCGACGAGTTCTACTCCACACTCAAGACAAAGATTGCCTCCGCCAAGTTCCGCATCTTCTTGTCGTCGTTATATATTGGAAAGAATGAGACGGAGTTGATCGAGTGTCTAGACAGCGCTCTCAGCAAGACTGAGGACTTGAAGGTACACATTCTCATCGACGCGTTGCGAGGAACCCGGGAAGCCCCGGACCACGCGTGCTCCGCGTCGCTCTTGACTCCGTTGGTGTCGAAGTTTGGAAAACACCGGGTCGACGTCAGGATGTACCACACGCCCAACTTGGCGGGACTCAGCAAGCTCCTCACCCCCAAGCGGTTCAACGAGACGTACGGGTTGCAGCACATGAAGCTCTACGGACTCGACGACGAGATGATCCTCAGCGGAGCCAATCTTTCCCACGACTACTTCACCGACAGACAGGACCGCTATTACCTCTTCAAGAACAAGCTGTTGACCAACTACTACTTCCAGATCCACTCGGCGATCGCCGCCATCTCGTACCAGGTCACGCCGTCGCTGGAGCTCAAGCAGGGTTTCCGTTTGTCGTGGCCCAACTCCAACCGCTCGTGTGAGCCCCACATGAACATGGCCCGCTTCATCAGCGACACCTCGTTCATGTTGGACCCGCTCTTGAAGCAGCAGAAGTTGTCGTCGTTCGACGAGTTCAGCGATACCGACGATTTCGACACCGTGGTGTATCCCGTCTCGCAATTTACTCCGTTGTACCCAGAAAAGATCGACAACTCCACGGAAAAACCCGCCGTCTTGAGGCTCCTCTCCTACCTCGACTCGCCCTCGATCAAATGGTGGTTCACCGCGGGCTATTTCAACATGTTGCCCGAGATCCAGGACCGCTTGATCAACGGGAAAGCCTCGGGCTCCGTCATCACCGCTTCCCCCAAGGCGAACTCGTTCTACAAGTCCTCGGGGGTGTCGTACTACGTTCCCGAGGCGTACCTTTTGTTCGCAAAGAGGTTTTTGGAAGAAGTGGCCCGCCTCGGCAAGACCTCGCTCATCACGGTTTACGAATGGCAAAGAGGCGTGGTCAACACGTTGAACGGATGGTCGTACCACGCCAAGGGAATGTGGATCACCGCTCCTGACGAGGACGTTCCCAGCATCACCGTTGTGGGGTCGTCCAACTATACCAAAAGAGCATATTCGTTGGACTTGGAAAGCAACGCCATAGTGGTCACCAAGGACCCGGAATTGAAACAGAAAATGAAGGAAGAGGTGGAAAACTTGATGGAGTACGCCAAGAAGCTCGAGTTGAGCGATTTCCAGCCAAAGCCAAAACCAAATTCCAACAAGAACCCGGAAACCGCAGCCAAGGAACAGCCCCACGTGAACGTCTCGGAAGCTGCCATACAAGCAGTCGACACTGTCGCCACCATTGACGACGACTCGGTGCACAAGTACAAGCCCGAGAACGACGTTATTTACGAAGTGGACGAGGATAGAAGAATTAGCAGGGGAGTACAGTTGGCGATGAAGGTCATCGGGGGGAAGTTTTAATGTATATATATACCTGCATTAATCTGTACCATAGTTGATAGCAAATAAAGACAATATGCAAATGAGTGAATATTAGGATATAAAAAAATTGCTATGAGAAAGGCATTTTTTTTTAATATACAACCATCACTTAAGGGATATGAGCTAGCGTCTCGACAGTCAGTTGCGATGCCGTGAAGAGTCCTGTTCCAAACCCTGGGCCTTTACTGAATTTCCCTTTGATGGTGCAACTCTGGCGATATACTAATTTTCAAACAAAAATCTCCCCGAGATTTGAAAGACGATCAGTCTGGGTTTGACAGCTCTCTCTGTACTTATTTATTCAACGAAATCTTGGAATGCCTCTTATAAGAACCCAAAAGCTTTATTCTCGCCAGATATCGTAAGTGTGGGCTCATGTAGTTATGCAACATTTTCGTCTACCGGCTCATACCCCGGGTCCGGCTTCTCGCCATTTCCCCGGTACCACCAGAGCTGCTGGAACGAGATATACGCCAAGCACAAGGCGTTGACCGTGAGATATACCCACGGATTGAAATTGACGGGGATCCCGTACCACGGATACCGTCCCTTCATCAGCAACTTCCCCACAAGCAACACGGCGACGGAGATCCACTCCATCCACAACCAGTGATCGTGTAAGCCGGTGACCCGTGAAGAAAACGTATTCAACAGAGCCTGGGGAACGAGCCGGACGGTCCCACAGACTTGTGCCACGGTCCAGAGCGAGTCCACCACGTCCAACTCGTTCACAGAGCCCCTGGACCCAGCCTGGAACCCCACGTACACCACTGCCACGGCAAAAACCGCCATTATTCCCAACGTAAGCCAGCTGAACTCCTGGTCGATGCTTCGCGTCCGCGTATAGCCAACGGAAACCTGCCACAAGAGACCCCAGCCTAGTACGAGGAGCACACAGTCCAAGGCGAACATGGGGCGGCTGATGGCGATGTGTGGATGCACCGGGAACCGTCTCAGGTACTGTGCCACCACGGTGGAGCTGGATGAATAGGTGAGGGTGGCCACCACCATGGTGATATGGCGTACCACGGCGTAGAGCGCTGCGTCGAACGACACGCCGAGAATGGATCGCTTGGCCTTGTTGTGTTCGATCTGCTTGTACGCCGACACCGCCAGCACCGCGTGGGATACTACCATGCAACCGTGGGCTAGATACATGGCGTTTGTGGTGTGGTAGCGGCAGTTTGGGAGACAAAACTCCACCGCCAGTTGGCGGTGTTCCCAGCACAATCTCGCGGCACCGGCGCACCATCTCGCGGAGTCCTCGGTAAATCGCGCGGTGTTCGCAGTAAATCTCGTGCAGTCCCAGCACAATCTCGCGGTGCGGCGCCTGGTTTCGCCCTAGCCGACCCGACCTAGCGACACATTTTCGCACCAGCTGATTGTTTTCTTCCCACCACCCGTCACCATGGCCGCCCAGGAGATCGAAGGCAACTGGGACATCGTCATTACCTCGCTCCAGGACATCTGCAACGCCAACGAGTCGCTCACCTTCGACAACATCTTCAAGAAACACCTCCACCAGGTCTCGGTGCAAGAATTGCTGGAGGATGACCTCAACAAGCTCAGGGAGGAAATAAGCGACCACAAGTCCAACATCGGCACGGCAACCCGGCTCATCGACACCTCTCAGGAGAGTCTCCAGGCGTTGATTGAGTATCTCCAGAAGAAAGCCGACATCGACGTGGCTGGAGCCGGATCTCCTGCCAAGGGTAACAGCAACAAGAAAGCGACGGGTACCAGCGGCAAGGGAGCGCCAGGAGCTGCGAAAGCCAGCAAGGTGGTCAAGAAGAACAACGCCAAGAAGCTGGGACGCCTGTTTTTCACCTCGAAATACAATCCGCTGGAACCCATCTACGTGGGTTCCGAGGTGGCCTACAAACTCAAGAACCGCCACTTCGAGGAGTGGATCCAGTGTGAGGTGATGAAGGTCATTGGCGACGGGATCAAGCTCGAGATCCGGGACCCGGAGCCCGACGAGAACAACAACCCTGGCCAGACGTTCAAGGCCAATTACAAGGAAATCTTGCTCATACCGCCGGTGGCTGAGGTGAAGGACTTGACCAGCTATGCGTACGGGACCAAGGTGTTGGCGCGTTATCCTGAAACGACCACGTTCTATCCGGCGATAGTGGTGGGAAACAGAAAAGACGGCAATGTGAGACTCAAGTTCGATGGGGAAGAGGAGGTCAACAAGGAGACAGAGGTGGAAAGACGCTTGGTGTTGCCATTCCCTGAGAAGTGAAAACGAAGAGAAAGACCGAATCCTTTCTTGAAATTATTAGAGTTCTGGGTGGGATCAAGAGGGCTTCTGAGTCCGAATTAAACGCAGGGAAGCGCAAACAGCCCTACTGCAAGACTCGGGAACAAATCACGAGCTCTGGAGGCTCCAGCACCAACGGGCATGTTCGCAAATCCTAGAAACCGAATTAAGTCGAACTTGAGTCCACTTTCAGTCCAGTTTAGTGCTCTCGCAGTGATGACTGCTAGAAGTGACTAAATCTAACATAGACGGACAAATTCAGTACACCTCGTCATACCGTACGCTGTGCAGCTTGACCATGTCAGCAGCCATCCTGGACCACTTCCATTTGCGGCCTCTCGACGTACGGCAAAATCTCCACCACCGCCTGTGGAACATTCAAACCGCAAGACAACCCGGAAAAGGCCCGTGGAGAGCCCTCTCAAACATCCATAGTGCAATACTACGGCCCCTGGTCTCTACGCCCGACCGTCGTAGGGCATTCTGCCCTCGTAGCCTTAGTCGTGCATCGCTTTCGCAGCCCTAAGGATTGCCCGTCGTGCGCGCCCATTCTTCGACATCCAACAACGAATTGTCCAACACAACCCGCCACAACCACCATGGAGGGAATGGATATCGATGACTACTCGAGGGTAAGTAGCGGACACGACACGGGATTCTGAACACAGCACGAGAAATCGCGGCCAATTTCGCTTACAAACCGAGGTTTTAGGCAGCATGACACTGGCTCCGCCATCATCAGCAGTTTCCCTTTGGCGACTGGATTCCGGCTATAGGCCCAGAATTCCCGTGGTACGTTATGGAGAAGAACCGCTCTAACGCCAGGATCGCTCGAGATCGCCTATAAGAGAGAGATCTCCCGTACGGGAACGGTCTCGTTCTCCTCAGAGAGATTCCACCACAGACACCGAAACCTCTCGCAGAGACTACGGAAACTCCCGTGGATCGTATGACCGGTCTTCGGGCGGAGGAAGAAGAGACTACGACAGCGGACGTGGCGGAAGACGTGGAGGCGCCAGTGGGGGAAGAGGTGGAAGAGACTACAGTTCCAGACGAGACTTTGACTCGTCCGCAACGTCAGACGACGCGTACCGGGCTAAGACAGAGCGCAACTACGACAACTCCATTTTCATCGGCAACATTCCGTTCGAGTCGACGTCCAAGGACGTGGAGCAGATGTTTGGAAGTGATTTCGGCATTGTCAGGGCCGACATTGTCACCAATAAGGGCCGGTCTCGAGGCATGGCTACGGTGGAGTTCTCCAGCAAGGAGGACGTGCGCCAGGCCATCGCCAAGTTTGACCACTACGACTACCGAGGACGAGAGATCTTTGTCAGACAAGACTATCCTCCTCCAGACAAAAAGCAGAGAGAACCCGTCCGCAGGAGAGAGCGGTCCGACACTTTCCAGGAGAAAAAGTCTGCCATCATAAAACCCGGCACCGAGATCTTTGTAGGAAACCTCCCGTTCTCGGTCAACTGGCAAGCATTGAAGGATCTCATGAGAGGCGCTGGTAATGTGGAGAGAGCCGATGTCAGGGTTGACGACTGGGGAAAATCTAGGGGGTTCGGTACCGTGGTGTTCCTGACTCCTGAGGAGGCCATCAAGGCGGTGGAGATGTTCCAGGGTCACGAGATCGACGGTAGAAAGATCGACACCCGTCCAGGGAGAGGCGGTCTGTCGTCCAACGGAAGTCAGGGACGCTCGAGAGACTCCTACGACTCGGGACGGTCCAAGCGTGACTCTCCTGCTGATGCTAACAAGAACTCCGAGTTCACAGAGGGTGTCACGGGGTCGGGTGAAAGATCTGACACGGTTTTCGTGGGCAACTTGCCGTTTGTCACCAACAACGACGACTTGTACGAATTGTTTGAGACGGTGGGAAGAACCACCAAGGCCGAGATCCAATACAACGACACTGGTCGTCCCTCGGGTAACGCGGTGGTCCAGTTTGAGCTTGCGGAACTCGCCGAAAACGCCATCCAGAATCTTGACAACTATGTGTATGGAGGCCGCAACCTCCAAATCTCATACGCAAAAAGACCCAGTGCATAACGCATTAGATCAATAGACGATCAGTACATCTGATGTAGTGCACGGAAATGCATTCGGGTTAGGCTTGCTTGCATTTGTGGTTAGGAGCACTGGTGGTGTGGAGACAGGCAGTACTCGATAAGTTTAGCCGGTGTCGGAAAAAAGGTCCACTGCATAAGCAGCGCACTGCAATTTGCGGACTGCCTCTATGAGGGCCGAGTACACATTTAGTGGATACCTTTGCGAGGTGCGACGGCCGGGGCCGGGTCACAGGGGTGCACCCTCTAATATGCGTCTTCTATGCATGCGTCCCAGCAGCTCATGGTGCATGCGCTAACATACCATCAGGGTTTGCTGACGTATCCTCAATGCGTGCATAGAAAATATGACTCAAAGGGAGAAGGCGGCTTTTGCAACAGGACAAAGGCACGCACCAGGTGCAAGCTGCCTTGTACCATCCTCGATTTGGATCCAATGGCAGCTTTTGCGCTACCTGCGATGCCGGGTGTATCAATTGAGGCGATAAGTGGCCGATAAAAGGGCACTTGAGACGACAAATAACTGCGTTTGGTGCCTTTCAAGACATGCACCTACATGCAGTTCGGTCACAGTGGTAATTCGGGCTGAGAGGGGACATATCAGATAATAAATACGGCTGGTGGGGGAGGGGGGCGGCTAACTTGCGCTCGATGCCAAAGCGTACGACATGCGTGAGACATAATCAGATAAGTGCTGGCACCTTGCTGCTGAATTTGTTGTCAGGACGCGTAATAGCACTTCAAGTCTAAACCCTTAGTAATAGCGCCTTTTGAACGTGCACAAGCACCTGCACAGAAGCTCCAAAAGCGTTGCATTTGTTATGACATGCGCATCTCTGTCGCCGCGCGGCTGTGTACGTTTCTTTTCGGTCCGGACCCCATAGGGTCTACAGGAAAAGAGAGGCACATTCAATTCGCAAGAAAAGCATTCTCGCCATAGTTGGCCCTATTGGACACTCCTGGCCAGCTTACACCGCCCGTAGGACTATTTTTGCCACCCAAGGCGCTGAAAATAGCGGCGGCGGCGTTAACGGGGCTGCATATAGTTATACGGCTTTAATCGGCTTTATTTTTCGAGCCCCACGGCGGCGTTAACGGCATTGGGCATCTGACTCAGGTTTTATATAAGTACTGCGGGATGGCAAACTTCTAAACACCATCCAGTTTTGACCACTACTATGACTACCGTTGATCCAGAGCTGCAAGCTCCCGCTCCCCAAGAGAAGAGGTTCATCGAAAGTGACGCCGGTGACGGAACCAAGAGAGAGGACCAGTACCTCCATGGATTCCAGTTGGTGTCGTGTTTCATCTCCATCTTCCTTTGTATGTTCTTGGTGGCATTGGACCAGACCATTGTCGCTACCATTATCTCCACCGTGGGTGACCAGTTCCAGGCGTTCGAAAAAGTCGGGTGGTTGTCGTCGGGGTTCTTCTTGACCTTAGCCGTGTTCATCCAGCCGTTTGGGCGTCTATCCATCATTATCGGAAGAAAGTATACCATGATTGTTGCCATTGTCATCTTTGAAGCAGGCTCCTTGATGTGTGCTCTCGCTCCCACCATGAACGTGTTGATTGGAGGCAGAGTGTTTGCCGGGGTCGGAGCAGCCGGTGTGCAAGGTATGGTGTTTGTGATTGTGGCCGAGATCCTTCCTATCCACAAGAGACCCATCGGTATGGCTATCATGAGTGCGGTGTTTGCTGTGGCCTCTGTGTTGGGTCCTGTCATAGGTGGTGCCTTCACCTCGCACGTTACCTGGAGATGGGCCTTCTACATTAACCTCCCCATCGGAGGTGTCGCCATGGCTGCTTTCATCTACTCGTTCAGACCTCCCTTCCCCAGAGAAAACGTGCTCCAGAAGTTGAAGGAGTACGACTATGTCGGGACTTTCCTCTTGACTGCCGGTATCGTGGTCTTCTTGTTGGCTTTGACCTTTGGTGGCGCTGACTACAAGTGGAAGTCTCCCGCAGTCATTCTTTGTTTCATTCTTGGTACCCTCACCTTGGGTGTGTTCTGCGTGTGGAACTTCTTTTTCACCAAGAACCCTCTCGTCCCATGGGAAATTGTCAAGATTCCTCAAATCGTGGCTGCGTTCGTTCTCGCCTCGGGGGTGTTTTCCTTCTTCATTGCTGCCATGATCTACTTGTCCATCTACTTCCAGGTCATCCATGGCCACAGTGCTTTGGGTTCAGGTCTTCACTTACTTCCTACCGTCATTTCCGTGGTGATTTCTTCGGCTTTGTCGGGTGTTTTCATCCAGAAGACCAGACACATCAAGATCGTCGCTCTTGTGGGTGGTGCCTTGGCTCCTCTTGGCTGTGGACTCCTTTGCTTGCTTAGTGTCGATTCGAACCTGGGCCAGCAAATTGGGCTCTTGATCTTGCTCGGTGTTGCTACCGGTCTTAACATGCAGCCTGCCATCATGGGTGCTCAAGTTTCTGCACCAAAGACTCCAGGTAGTACTATTTTGACTGTCAGTCTTGTGAATTTCTTCAGATCGTTGGCCAGTGCCATCAGTGCTGACTTGTCCAACACCGTCTACAATGCATCCGTGCAAAACATCTTCAACAAGGCCATCAAGAAGGAAACTAACCAGGACATCTTGTCTGAATTGGCTGGAGTCACCGGTCTGATGGTCGCCAAGAACAACGAGTTCATCAAGAAGTTGTCTCCAGCAACCCAGCACTTCGTCAAGACCCAAATCATGGGTGCCATCAAGAACGTATTCTACATGGGTATCGGGTTGGCCTCTCTTTCTTTTATTGCCAGTTTCTTCTTGAGCAACAAGAAGCTTCCGCAAGTTCACATTCCAGGTAAGGATGAGCCTGCTGAAGATACAACAAAGGAAGTGGAAAACGAAGAGGAGAAGACTGTTGATGTTGAAGAAGCCAACAAGGGAGATGAGAGTCCCAGTGACTCTTCCATCAATGAGCCAAAGGCTCCTGAGGATTTGCAAAAGTGAAATTGCCATATTTTTCGAATTGCATGACTAAACTGACAAGTTTCCCACTAAGTTGATGTTGAATTCTCCGCTCAAGTGATGCTTTTCCACTGGCGAAGCTGATCTCTCTGCCTTAGTGAGTGCTTGTTAAGCTCAACCTAATGAAACCCCACAAGCTTAATTTTAATTTTAATACGTAAATAGAGACCTCCAGAGAGTTCTGTTGAGAAAACCCATTTTAATATGCATAATTTATGAAATTGCGTAGTTTTTCCGGTTAGTCAGTTTTGCACATTCATTCGGCGAAGACTTCCAAGTTGGACTTGGCAATATTTTCCAATGTGACAGATGTGGCACAATCACGGCTATGCACAGGTGGATGCAAAATGCATAATCCCCTGTGAAAAGTCCTGCAGCTGCATCAGTATTCTCTCGCATGAAGGGTAGTTTCGCAGTCTGTAATGATTGCAAATTAGGAAATTTTCTCGGTCGCTTTCAAAAACTGTGGCATTTGGTCTGTAGGCCCTGGACTGCAAGTATCTGCAAGTAGTGGGGGTCCGACATTCGAAAAATGCCCCAGTCAAGCAAGGATCGTGTGCTCCTGCAGGAAAGAAGACAGGCTCCGCCAAATCTGGAGTCGGGGTTTAGCAGCTAAAAGATACAAATTCAGCGCCAATGCAAATATGACACCTGAAGGGCCCTCCGATTGTGAGACCCCTTTTCAGCGAATTTCGCATAACCATTCTTGTCCAGATAACACGTCCCAAAGCCTAAGCCGTCTAAGCCCGTCTCTCTCCGAAAGTTATTTTTGTGCATCCGCATCCGCATCGCTTAGGTGATGACAAACATGCGCGTGTAGCCGGATTTAGGATTTCGCAGCCATTGCAGAACCCTATCCTATATATTGGAACACGCCTCTACCCAAACTGTGTACACCAAAGATCCAGAGGCACCGGGTGTTGAGGTCAAAAGATCCATTGAAAATGACCCCGGAGGCGAAACCCGTAGAGAAGACCAGCACCTCCACAGGTTCCAATTGATCTCGGGCTTCATCTCGATATCCATCTGGATATTTTCGGCGGCGCTGGACCAGACCATCGTGTCGACCATCATGTCGACCATCATTTCTACTGTGGGTAACCAGCTCCATGAGCTCGAAAAAGTCGGATAGTTGTCGGTTCTTCTTAACGTTGGCTGTGTTTTTCCATCCGTACGCACGCATGTCCATTATTATTGGAAGAAAATAGACCATGATAGTCAGTGTGATACTTTTGGGGGCTGGATCGTTGATGTGTGCTCTTGCTCCCAATATTAACGTGTTGATCGGAGGAACAGTGCTTGCCGATGTCGAAGCTTCTGGAATATCAGGGCATGGTGTTTGTGATTGTTGCGGAAACTCTTGAAATCCACAAGTGACCCCCCAGAATGGCGGTACGAGTGTGGTTTTCGCCATAGCATCAGTTTTGGACCGGTGATTGGAGGAGTGTTCAAGTCTCGTGTGCGGCGGTGGGCATTCTATATCACCCATTTGTGGGGTGCTGAAAGCATGGAATCTCCGAGGAACTACAAGAACCGCAAATTCACGGATACCGCAGATACCTCCAATTTGTTCGAGTCCGTCGAGTCCGTTGAGTTCCCATCGCCAATCTCAACTCCCCAACTCAGGAATGTCCATCATGAGCCGCGATCGCGTTCTTCGAGGCTCGTTGATGTGTACTCTCGCCAACATAATGGACTCGTTGGGGGCAGAGGGTGGCGGCAGAGGGTGCAGCCGGTGTGCAAAGCACCACCTACGTGTTCTTGGAGGTCCTCCTCATCAACACGCGTCCTTTGGGACTCGCCATCATGACCTCGGTATTTGCCGTGGCGTCGGTGTTAGAGGGGCAGTCAGTGACTGGAGTAGTGGCGGGCGGCATCCACCACCCACGTCACTGGCGGTGGCCGTTCGGTTCAGCCTCCCCATTGGAGGCGTGCTGGCGTTTTTCGCGGAGTCGTTCCGGCCCCTGATGCCCAAGGAGTGTGTGGCAGAAACTCCGCACGTTTTTGATGGTCAGCGGCAGCGTGGTGTCTCTCTTGGCGTTGACCGGCCGGCCCAGTTCCCGTGGGATTCCGCCGCCGCCATCAGGTGCTTTAGTGGGGCGACCCAGCTCCTGCAAGCGAATTGGCTGGAATCACCGGCTCCCAACTCATTGCGAACAGTAATTTAATTCAAGCACTCTCTCCTGAAGCACAGCTTTTCATCAAAAGGAAACTCATGGTTTCCATTCGAAAGTCTCCGACATGGGAGTGGGCTTAACATTGTGACATTCATAGGATGTTTGTTCTTGTCAACAAGAGGCTCCCAAGAGAAGTGGGAATGCCATCGTTCCGCAACAAAGGAAATAAACTCGCTTGAGCCTAGAGTCTCAGGGTTACTTACTATCAGATGCTACTTTTACCAATTATACTCCTCATGACGGAAATCTTTTGCATCCTGGGAATTCGTGTTACCTTTAGCTGCGAATCCTGTACAAAGATCACATGCCTGTAGAATGATACCGGGAGACGACGCTCTACGTAGAACTGGAAATAAAAGTGACCCCGGATATTGTAGCAGCAAGCTTAGGCTTATATAGATTTGCCCAGTTGAAGACTTGTTACCGTGGTGTTGATTCTACTTCTCCTAATAAACAAATTCTTTGTATTTAATAGTCTAGACAATGTGGTAGACATCTTCGAACGAAAGGCATTTTCTTTATATTATTTTTGGAATGAGGGTATACGGAAATGAATGAAAAAAGGTCTGCGCCAGTCTCAAGTGGCAGCTTAGAAGTTGCAGCCCAACTTGAACTTGGCGTTATTGTTTTGGTCCCAGACACCCCAGTGCTTTTCGACGTCAGAGGTACCAGAGGTGTTGGGCTTCCAGGCTTCGTCGAAGGCTTCGAAAACAGCCACGTTGACGCCCCAGGCTCTCATGGCACAGATGGCTTCCTTCCAGTACTGTTGGGCGTTGTTGACCGAAGGCTGGGAGTCTTCGAAAGCAGTACCGTCGGTGGGCCAGCCGGTCTCACCAACCCAGAAGTCGATGTCGGTGGAGCCCTTGGTGGTTTGAATCACTTGCAAGGCTTGCATGATGTCGTCGAAGAACGAGTACGAGGCGTTGTTCATGGTCTGTCCCTGCCAGTACGAGAAGGCGTTGGCAAAAACAAAGTCGGCAGCCTTGATGGCAGGTTGCGAAGCACCGTCAACCAACACGTTCCACGAGTCGACAGTTCCGACCTGGACGCTGCTGTAGGAGTTACCGTTCTTGTCCTTGATGTCCTTCAAGAACGACTTGATGTCGTTGATCTTGTCGGCCAACTCGGAGGCAGACAAGTCGTCTCTGTAGAGAGCCTCGGATCCCACGGTAAACACCTTGATGGTCTCGGCGGAGATGGTGGGCAAGTACTGCGACAAGGCATCCTTTTCGGCCTGGAAGTGGGCGTCGTCGTTGGGCCAGATACCCGCCATGATCTGGAAACCGGCTTTCTCGGCGGCTGGGGCCAAGTATTGCAAAGTGTTACAGTCAGAAACAGCGTAGGTCTTGACGATGGTGGATTGGCCCTTCAAGATGTTGAAGTCGTTGGCGTAGTCGTCAGAGTTCTTACAGGTTCCGTCATTGTTCTTGACACCTAAGTTGAAGGCGAGCTAAAGGGTTAGTTGATTGTTCGAGGCCGATAGCCGTCAAAACCGTTCGAATAGCGGGAACCGCCCATTCGTCACAACGGTCAAAACACCGCCAAATTCGGCGGCAAAAGTTGCAGAATCGCGATACATACGTCACCAACAGCGGCAGCAGAGCCAACAAGAGCAGCGATGGCAGATAAGTACTTGAAGTGCATCGTAACGAGTGGATGGGTTGAAAAGAAAAGTGATTGTCAGTGATGTAACAAAAGATCAGCGCTAGCGGCGCCCTGGAACGAGTTCCGGGCAGCGCGAGTTCCGGGGGTGAAATTTTTAGTGTGAGTGGTTGTTTTGTTTGTTCTAGAACTCTATTTTTAGGAGCACTTGCACGTGAGGAGCCCGTGGGGGAACGCCCCGACTTACGAGAAACGGCGGGATTGCCTGATCCAGTCAGAAGCCCTGCTCATGTGACTGCTGTCACACTTGTCACGTTCTCTGCCGACCCCTACTTCCCTAGTCGTCTTCAGGTCCACTAGGTCTGCCGCCTTACGCAGAACATAAACATAGCCTGAGGCACGCACTTTGCCGAATCAGGCAATAGACTTCCGCACCAAACACTGTTTACTGAATGCTGTGTGCAGGGCGACTAACCCAATATGTTGTGGAAACCAGGCATTCCTAGCTACGGTGTAGGGGATGCCCCTTAGCCGGGGTCCAAGCGTTAGGTTGGGGCTCTCTGTGTGTTCTATCTGTGCTGTTCCGTTGGAAAACTTTTTTTAGCTGCACAGAATGCATGCAGGGAATATGCAGGGAAGAGACGGTGCACAAGGTCTGTCCAAGAAGTAAGCGTAGAGGTTTCTGAGAGTATAAAGCCTAGTATGAGTCAAAAGAGCTGATTGAAGGATGTTTCACTTTTTGTTTTTTACTTAATTTCAAATATTCTACAAAATTGCAAAATTTATTTGATGTTGGTTGCGAAATCTGGCCAAACGATAGCTTGCATTATTACACGGGATTAAGTCACTACTTAAACATAAAATAACACTACATAATTAGCTGAACCAGTTTCAGCTAAGCAATAGGCTCAGCCATTCTTTGAACTGCCGTTTCCTTTTGAACGCTGTTCTTCTTACTGTATCTGGCATAGATGTTATAGCCCCAGTTAGTACCCGAGTAGAAGATATTTCTGTCATAAGTATAGTTTCCACTGTTCAAAAGAACACCCTTCCAAATTCTTGCAACAAAGTCGTTGCTACCGACCTACTCATTTGAGAATATCAAAGATTCTAGAGACTCTAGGCTCATCAAGAGAGATGTAAGCGAGCTTGTTCCCGGCATCAGCTCTCGTTTGAAGCTCCTGCAATAAATATCCATGAGTTGCAATGGGGTAGACATCTTTTTTTTCAGCCTTGATCCCTTCAATGCCGCCCATGGAGAAAGTTTTATAGAGAGCCCATGCTCCGATAACCTTGATCAGGTTTTCGATAATTTCCAACGCGATTCTGGCTCTGTTTTCAATCGAACCTCCGTATCTGTCTGTTCTCTTATTAATGAAAGGGTTGAGAAATGTGTCAAGAAGGTACCCTGAGTTCCGTGGACCTCAAAGTAGTCCAACCTAGCAGTCATAGCCTATTTCGCAGGAATATTGTTTCTGGATATTATCCTGGTTTTCCTCAGTCAGCTATCTGATAGGGTTTCCTGCTTCGATGGCCTGTTTCTTCGAGTCGCTATCAAAGTACATCGCAGAAGGAGCAACTATTTGCCTTAATTCTTCAATACTGCAGGAGTACGACCCGTTCCAAAAACCATTCTTAGATGGATATGACCGATCCGTTGGCATGGTCACGGCCCGTGATTTTTTTCTGGGCCCTAACATGCTTGTCAGCCCAGATTCCAGGGACATTGTCAAAGCTATCACAGAACTGTTGTCAGCTAATGTTCTAATCCTGGTGGCTGGACGTGTACAATTCTGTGAGGAAGTTCATTCTTTCCAACCTTGATTGTGGCGAAAACTTTGAATTCTCTTAAAGCAGAAACGGAAACGAGATCAGAAATCTTGATTGGTATTAATGATGTTAGTAATACCGTTAGGGATTGTGTCCTTCAGATACTTTCCTGATTACCAATTACTAATTGCAATGCTACTGCCACCGCATATAGCGCCATGCATCTGGTGCTGCATGGAACCTCATTAATTTCCATGCAGAGGGCCGAGTACACAGAAACGGGACGAAAAAAACAGTACAATGGAAGTAGAAGTTCTCAAATTGATCGTGGCAGTTGATATGTGCCGCTTCGGAAAATGTCAGATCTCCATGGGAGTGCTTTAGTCGCTCCGTACCGAGTTCGCGTAACATATGCAACCGAATGTGCAGTTGATGCAGGCGACCTTTGACAGGTGCATGACACTCAACAGACATGTTCGGTATTAGCTTGGCCGAATCTGAAAATAGTCAAAAAGAGGCTCAACTAGAGGATTGTAGTAGAGGTAAAGAAATCTAACAACACTGGACGTGTTTCTTCTATGACCCAACATTTGCCAGGCACCGTTGCGCTGTGCGTGAATGGGATGCTTCATAATGATGAAGTTTCCAAGATTTCAAACGGCTTCTTCTTAGCGTTCCAAAGTCACATAAGGCAGTCTCACAAGCTTTTAGCGAATAATATATGTGGGACCTTTGGCTGCAAAATATTGTCAGATTATGTAAGCCAAATACCCATTCAACAAACAAAATAGCAATAAATCTAGCACATCTGATATTATCAACGTATACCTTTGGAAAGTTTCAATTGCGTTTGTGAGCTGAAATACTAAATTTATACCTACAAAATACTCAAAATTAGTTTACTTAATTTATTTTGGCTGCTCTATCTCAACTAAGATCAACATAATCGCTTTCTATATAATTATTGCTGAACAGCAATCTCCTTGGCGGCTCTCTTGGCTTCGGTTTCCTTGTCATACGTGCTCTTTTCACCATATCTAGTGTAGGTGTTATAACCCCAGTTAGTACCCGAGTAGAAAAGATCTCTGTCGTAAGGCTCCAAGCTGTGTCCATTGTATAATCTGTCGACCAAGTCAGGGTTCGAGATGTAGTATCTGGAGAAGCCCACCAAGGTACGGCTGTCAACGTCCTGTTTCAAAGAGTTGAAGTGTGGAGCATCGTAAGTGTAGTTTCCACTCTTCAAAATGACACCCTTCCAAATGACGCCAGCAAACTCATTGCTGCCCACCTGTTCGCTTTTTTCCACATTTCTGTTTCCAGCGACTCTGGGCTCAACAAGGGAGATGTAAGCAATTTTCTTACCAGCGTCCGCTCTCTTCTGAAGCTCATGCAACAAGTAACTGTGGATAGCCACAGGATGCACATCTTCCTTTTCTCCCTTGAGACCCAAGATGTTGGCCCAAGGAGAAAGTCTAATGGCAATCTTGTCGGCACCAATGACCTCTATCAAGTTGTCGATCACCTCCAACACAATTCTCGCTCTGTTCTCTATGGAACCACCATACCTGTCGGTTCTTCTGTTGGAAGATGTGTTCAAGAACTGGTCAAGGAGATAGCCATGGGCAC
The DNA here is from genome assembly GCA_030568475.1 of Suhomyces choctaworum. NCBI lineage: Eukaryota > Fungi > Ascomycota > Pichiomycetes > Serinales > Debaryomycetaceae > Suhomyces > Suhomyces choctaworum. The sequence continues at coordinate 87,353 of JAJMGE010000034.1, read as the reverse complement.
CGTGGATCTCGAAGTAGTCAAATCCGGCGGCAATAGCCTGTCTTGCTGCGTTGGGGTACTGGTTGTAGATGATGTCGTGGATCTCTTCCTCGGTCAATGATCTGAGAGGGTTACCAGCTTCAATTGCCTTCTTCTTGGATTCTTCGTCGGGATACACGGCCGAAGGAGCAACGAACTCGTTGCCCTCCTTCTTCAACACAGCCGGGTCAGCGGCTCTTCCCAAGAACCATCCTTGAACGGCGATGAACGAGCCATTTGCATGGACACGGTCGGTAATCTGCTTCCAAGCCTTCAGGTGCTTGTCGGACCAGATCCCTGGGACATGGTCATAACTGCCGCCCTGGGGACTGATAAAGGTGGCTTCGGTGATCACCAAAGAGCCCTTGGTCTTGGTCCTGTCGCCATAGTACTGGAGGTTCAAGTCCGAAGGGGTATGGTCGTCCAATGATCTGAATCTGGTGGTGGGAGCAAACACGATTCTGTGCAGAAGCTCGTTCTTGCCGACCTTGATAGGCTTGAAGGCCTCGGTGTTCTTCAATGCGGAGATCTCGACTGGGGAAGACATGCTGTGGTAGTTACTGAGAAGAACACGTGGATCTGGAGATGTTTAAATACCCGGAGCGTTTCAGCCACATTAGTAATCGCTGTGGCCGCGCGGGCAAAGTCCGTGCTGCATATCGTGACGGAAAAACTAACTCAACGGCGGGAACACATCTCCGAAGTGTCGGATGCCGGAAATGGTGAGAGCACTCTTTACCGCTACAAGCACCCTTCAGCTGCAGACGCCCTTCAGCTGCAGACACCCTTCAGCCGCAGACACCTTTCAGCTTCAGACACCCTTTCAGCAGAAGGACATCTAGTAATAGCCGAGTCGAAGATCCGTACCCTGCCCATCGGGTTTAGTCCCCGATTTGCGCACCTCGGTGCAGGTTCCAAATGCGGTATTTCCAGGGTCGTGGGAAATCCTTGTTGCACCATGCCCCCCTCTGCTTGTGACAATGTTGCCTATATGACTTTGTGATGTTACTTGCAAATAGTGTTCCACCCAAACGTATACTTGCCCAAAACCGCGCCTCTCAAGCCTTCCTGGGTGCAAAGCTCGGCTTAGCGAAAATACCGATAACTGCGCGGCTTACTAATCCGACAGCTTACAAGCTATACCGTGGTAGGGCAAAATTCCTGGCATAAAGCTAGATGAACAGAGCCTTCTGACCGAGAACTTGGATCCGATGCTCTGTACCAGTTGACAGATATCATCATAGTCGTGTGGGTGCCCACCGTGGTAGCTGACAAACTTGGAAAGTAAACCTTTTCAACGGCCATTTCTTACCGGATAAAGGTTCCATGCCGAGTGATCGTTTGCAGGTTTGGAAACCAGCCAGAGTCAGCTCTCGCTGGATGCGGCGCATCTACTCATAGACTGCGCCAAACTGTAAAATCCAAGCTTCTACTTCCTTGTAATATTTATTATTCTATTCCCTCTATGCAATGGATTCCAGCCACTACTGGTTGATCTTGGATAATGCTACCAAGAGTCCGTCCTCCGCACGTATGCCTTCAGGAACATCCACCTTACCGTCAAACATCTGCCCTACACTCTCGACCCCTTCAAGCAGCGCTCTGTCTTGCTCAAAGCTCTTCTGTAGATCTTTGAAGTTTCCGAGCACCAATAAAACGTCGCCCTCAAATTTGGAGATAGGCTTGATCTGAGCAAAGTCGTCGATTTTGCCATTCTTGAGGAAATAGTCATCACAGTTCACATACACACTGGAGCTGTAGCCCTCAGGAACCGAGCTTTCGGTGAAAATCTGACTGAACCGCTTGCACATCCTTATATAGTAACCGAAAGAAGACTTGTTTCCAATGGAGCCGTATGCTTCCGCTGGAGACACAATGGTCTTGTTTTTGATATCCACGGTGACACGGGAGTTCACAGGGATTTCTCTCTTGATGTTCAATTCTAGAGGCTCCGATTCGCCTATATTCACGTACTTGGTGACTGAGATCTTCTTCGCTGCTTTGACTTTGCTTTTCTTACTCAACACCTTTGGAGTCTCACGTGCAATCGTCATGCCCTCCTTGAAGTCCTTGAACACGTTGTTGTTGCCCATAAAGGGAAGAGTTGTGATTTTCGGCAAGCTTTGTGCATATTTGAGTTTTTTCAAGATGCTCTTGTTAACCTTGAGCTCCGGAGGAAAGATACTCTTGACGAGATACGGAGGTGTCACAAAGAATTGCAACAAGCTGGCGAGCAAGTATGCACCGTCCGAGGTTGCAGTTGGCTCTTCCTTCTTGGGTGCTTCCTCTTGGACGATATCCTCGTCGCTGAAATTGAATTTCATCTTCTTTCCACCTTTGGATCCCGCAGTTTGGATCACCTTATCATCGTGCTCTTCACTTTCCGTTATGCCAAGTACCACGATCTCGGTCACGTTGTAGGTAGTCGCTGCTTTGGCTATTTGATATGCTATATGGGTGATTTGCTGTAAGTTGTATGCGTTTTTCTCGGAAACCACGGTCGATGGAATGCAAATTGAGACACGTGTAGGGGGTACGGCCTTGGACGGTTTCTTGGTGGGCCTTGGGGCCTCTTCTGCGGCTCTCTTTGCCATGGTTGGTCGTGGATGTTAAGTTTATTTGTGTCTGGGGATTTTTCACTCATCGCCATCTCTGGCGTGCCCCTACCGATATTTGCTGAACTACGCTAAATGGGTGCAAATGCTACTATTTGAACGTGTATTGTTGGCAACAGAGTACCGATATCTACTCCTGCGCCTCGTCGTCGTATTCGGCAGATTCTTGCGCCTCCAACTTTGCGATCTTCGCCTTCGCCTTCTCGATGTTGATTTTGGTCTGCTCGTCCTGCTTATCTTCCAAGGCAACCAAAGTCTCCTTCAAGATCTTGATGGTCTCTGGAACATCGTCTTCGCTGGGTGGGAATGGAATGCTCAAGTCACTCAACGAAATGATGATCTCGGGGTCCACGGTGAACTTCTTACCTTTAGACTTCTTGCCCTTGGAACCCTTCTTGCCCTTGGAGCCAGAAAAGAAAGCTTCCTGTTCCTTCTTGATGATGACAACGTCGCTGGGCATTTCCACGGTTCTGATGTTGTGGGACTCGGCAAGCTTGGATCCGTTGGTGACGGAGGTCTTTGGTGCTGGCTTCACGTACGATGGGTCGAAGTACGTCAACAAGTTGTGAATGGTGGATATTTCGTCGCTAAATGCGGGGACCGAGGCTTCCGCCAACTGCTTTTCGGCAGAGTCCTTCAACTCCTTCTTCTTGTCCTCCGCACGCTTGGTCTTGACTTCTTCCTCTCTCTTCTTGTTCTCGTCAGCCATGGCCTGCTTGAACTTGGCAAACTGGGCGTCCAAGTCGCTTCTCAACTTGTTGATCTCGGCAAACTTTTCCTTCTTTTCAGCGCGGATGGCGTCTCTCTTGGAGAATAAGTCGTTTCTCTTGGTAAGAGTGGACTTGTTGGCGGCGTTGATTTCGTCCAATTCCTTCTGGATCTTTTCGAATTCTTCTTGGATCTGCTTGTTCTGGAGCTTGGAGATCTTGACCTTCAACTCTGCAATCTTGGCCTTGTCGCTGTCAATGAGGGCCTGGATCTTCTCGACACCTTCGAAATCCTTTCTCAACTTACGCAAAGAAGACATTTCCTTGACGTATCTTCTTTCCTCGGCCAACTTCAAGTCCCCGTTGTCCACCAACTTGTCCAAGCTGTTGATACGCGAGTCAATTTCTTGCACGTTTTTGAACGAGTGCTTGGAAGTCTGGTGTTGGATCTCGGCGATCCGCTTCTTCATCTGCTGTTCGACATTCTTGATCTGCTCATTCACCACGTTTCTTTCGTTCTTCAACACCGACTGCTTGGAAATGATGGTCTTCAATTCTGCCTGCAACGCATTTCTTCTATCGTACACCTTCTGGTCGACCTGGACCTTCTTGATCTGGTTGGCAAGTTCGTCAGAACTCAAGTCCAATTTCTTGATCTCGGCTCTGAGAGCTTCGACTTGCTTGTTGACAGCAGAGTCGTCAGGACGCTTGATGAAACGTCTCGTCGAGTTCCCGTTGCTAGTAGCGGTTTCAGACATGGTGGTGAATTCGAGGGTATGGAAGTCGGTGGAAAATGCCAGCTAAGTGAAAAATTCTCGTGGGCGTGCGCGGTTTAATTGGGTGCAAACGGCGTACCTCGATAAGCGTGGAGCACCAGCCACAGCATAGCAGTGAGGATAGTGGGGGGAGTTTGGGTGCAGTGAGCGTTGTGTTTGGGTGACGTTGCTTGGGAGGGTTTCTATGGGCTTCACTAGTGCATAGCGAAGTTTTAGCGTTTCGGATATACGGGTAAAGAGAGGGGGTGGAGGAAACGGACAAACAGCAGTCTTGTGCTGTGGAGGAGTCCTTATCCCACAGGGCTGTACCGCTAGAAGTTCTGTTTCTAACAATATAGAAAGTCAATTCACCGTCTAGCTAGAGGAATTTAGCGAGAGAACCACGGTAACCAAGGGTATCAAGGCGGAGAAGAGGTTGGGAACTACCACGATGTTCTGAGCTACTCAACACCACCTAGCCAATCCGCATCGTCCGTGCAGCGTGCTGCTCCAAAGCTATCCCGCTAACTTTTATTGTTCCCGCTAGAGCCTCACAATTAGCGAGAACCATCGCAGTGCTCTTGGTGGCCCTCGCTAATTCGCGGTACGCGGCACTACACACCACCCCCAACAAGCATCGTTTCCCCCCGCCAACAGATCTCGATATCTAGGCTGTATAGACCCACCTTTGGACACAACGAGAAAGACGTGCCGTCCTCTCATGCTCGCCCGCCCCACATCCTCTGTACAGTATACAATTTTCCTTGCTGTCTCCGCCGTTCTAGTTCTGGTGCTATACGACGGTAGTGTGCACCACGCGATACGAGCACCAGGAAAAAAATTAAATACAATCATCAACGGCGCTACTAGTCTCAGAAATGACCATGTCCGAATACGCTAAGCTCGTGGAAAGCCTCTCGCCACACGATATCTTGAGCAAGTGGCCGGTGACCCCGTTGAAGAAGATCTCCGGAATCCCGACCTCGGCGTCCTCCGAGTCCTCTGCCGATGACGATGCGTTGCACGGCCATGACTCCGAGCAGATCAAGCTCATGGACGAACTCTGCATAGTGTTGGACAACAACGACACCCCCGTGGGGGCGGGCACCAAGAAGTTGTGCCACTTGTTGTCCAACATCGACGCCGGCTTGTTACACCGGGCGTTCTCGGTGTTTCTCTTCAACGAGGACGGCAAGTTGTTGTTGCAGCAAAGAGCAGACGAGAAGATCACCTTCCCTGGGATGTGGACCAACACGTGCTGCTCGCATCCCTTGTGCATTCCTTCGGAGTTGGGGGTTTCCGACGAGCCGGGTTCCTCCTCCGATATCAACAACTTGGCGAACGCGGTCCAGGGCGCCAAGGTGGCGGCCCAGAGGAAGCTTGAGCACGAGTTGGGCATCCCTGCACCCCACGCACCCATCCAGGACTTCACCTACTTGACGAGGATCCACTACAAGTCCGCCTCGGCCGACTCCAAGCAGTGGGGAGAGCACGAGATCGACTACATCTTGATCTTGAAGGCCAAAAACGACATCACCATCGACGCCAACTACAACGAGGTCAAGGACTACAAGTACGTGACCGCCGACGAGTTGCGTGACATGTTCAACGACACCAGCTTGGTGTTCACCCCATGGTTCAAGTTGATCTGCCAGACATTCTTGTTCAAGTGGTGGTCCAACTTGGACAACCTCGGCGAGTTCAAGGACGACGGCATCCACCGCTTGCTCTGAGGCAAAACCTCCAAGCATCTCATGGGAACCGATCAAGATGCTCCGACCTGTTCTCATGAGATCCACGGCGCTCGCCGTAAAACTAATACGACACTGTCAGACTCCTGTACCATTCCAATCAACGTGCACGTGATACACCACCCTGTAGGGCCTCTTTGGCGGAGTAGGTAGCGTCCCCAAGTAGTTAGCGTCTCCGGAAGGCTCAGGTCGCGAGTCAAGCCCGGGTCAGCCCCGCCCGAGTCATATCGGTGCGCGCACGCCCCCGCGAGAAGAGGTATAATTGCACAGTGATCCAAAGGGCCAGAAACATCAGCTTGAGGCACCAGCCACAATCACACGCGTAATGAGGCCCAGTACAGGAATCATAAAGACGGCAGCGTTCGGCACGAGACAGACGCTTGTTTTCTATCGAGGATTGGCCACGGAAGCGACCTCTTCCGACACACAAGCCGAGGGCGACCAGCCCAAGATACGCCGAAGGCGGACCACGTTCTCGGACGCCATGAACAAGGGCCCTTCGTTCGAAGACTTTGTCAGTGGACGGGCGTCGACCACGTTGGACCCACTCGAGGCCGCCAGACAAGAGCCCAACCTGAGATTGCCGCTGTGGTTGAAGGTGCCCATTCCCAAGGGCAAGTCGTTCCAGAACTTGAAGAACGACGTGCGGGAGTTGAAGTTGTCCACGGTGTGCGAGGAGGCCAAGTGTCCCAACATCGGCGAGTGCTGGGGTGGCAAGAAGTCCGAAGCCACCGCCACCATCATGTTGTTGGGAGACACCTGTACGCGGGGATGTCGGTTTTGCAGCGTGAAGACCAACCGGAACCCGGGAGCACCGGATCCCATGGAGCCAGAGAACACCGCGGAAGCCATCAGTCGGTGGGGGTTGGGGTACGTGGTGTTGACCACGGTGGACCGTGACGACTTGGTGGACGGAGGGGCGCACCATTTGGCGGAGACGGTGATGAAAATCAAGCAGAAGGCGCCGCAGATCTTGGTGGAGGTGTTGAGTGGCGACTTCCGCGGCGACTTTGACATGGCGGAGGTGTTGGCGAAGTCGGGACTCGACGTGTATGCCCACAACTTGGAGACGGTGGAAGCACTCACCCCACACATCCGGGACCGGCGGGCGACGTACCGCCAGTCGTTGGGAATCTTGAAGCGGGCCAAGGACGCGCAGCCCACGTTGGTGACCAAGACCTCGCTTATGCTTGGGTTCGGCGAGTCCGACGACCAAGTCATGCAGACCCTCCGCGACTTGAGGGAGATCAAATGCGACGTGGTGACGTTTGGACAGTACATGCGTCCTACCAAGAGACACATGAAGGTGGTGGAGTACGTGACGCCCGAGAAGTTTGACTACTGGAGAGACAAGGCGTTGGAGATGGGATTTCTCTATGTTGCCAGTGGACCGTTGGTGAGATCTTCGTACAAGGCAGGAGAGGCGTTTATCGAGAATGTCATCAGGAAGAGGAAGCACAATGTGGGCGAGGCGCCACGGTTGGCTCAGGAAATCAACCCGTCATTATTTGGAACCTCCAAGCTGATCCGCGAGCAGTCATAGGTTTAATACATAGGGGAATTCGGGGCGTAGGAAAAGGGAGTTCCCTAGGACCAATCATGAAACCCCGCATAGATACTCACAGTCTCAGGGAATGACCATGACCCACCGTCACCCACCGTCACCCACCGTCACCCACCATCACCCACCATGACCGTTGCAGGATCAATCTTGCGGCCGATCGTGTGGTCAGTGCAATTGGGTAGCCTTGTTTCAGCAGGCTATGACATTCTGGTCTGTTGCAGTATGATGTCAGTTTGCGCTCCACAGATGCGGGAGAGCGTGAGTGGGGCTGTGATCATGTCGGCTTACAATTCGGCCAACCAGGTCCTGACAAGCTTGAGCATTGATACGAGTCTATTATAGAGTAGAAGCAGGTAGTAAGGAAGAAAAGATATTGCAGACAACGTATCGAATCTAGTAGGTGTCTGGAGTATCGTAGGGGAACTCGCACCAATAGAGAGTCGCCACGAGTAATTGCGCTACATCCCAGAGATGGCCTTAATAAACAACGTGGTCAGCATGCCATACGCACAGCTCAAAGCACAACTCAACGAAGTCCAGTCAAATCTCCGTTAGCAGCTCGTCAATAAAAACCCCAATTTCTGTGAGCGCAGTACGTAGCGAGCCTTCTCGGCTTACGCTAATCGCACCGTCGCACCGCAGTGCTCGGTGTTCCAGAACTGCGAGCACGCCCAGAACTCAGCCAAGAGACCATCGAACAGAAGTTCCAGGAAGTTCCATTGACTGTCACATACGAGCATCTATCTTCCGCTCTGTTGTTTCCTGCGCTGCTTCTCACCAGCTCTCTTTGTCGAGCTCGTCAAACTGGTGTCGAGCTTGTCCATCTGTTTCACCATCAGCGCATACCGCGGGGCGTCGTCCAAGCCCCACACTCTACCAAATCCGTCGTGGTACGGCGGCAATGCTGGGATACCGCCCCATGAGGTGGAACGAGCGGGTGAGGCGGGCGAAATCCGCCGGCACATCTGACTACGCTGGGCGGCTCCAGCGACAGTGTCCGAGGGCCTTGCGGTGCCACTGGCGGCGGTGAAGGTGGTGGTGGTGGTGGCGGAGACCCGGCTGATTCGCAGCCGCTGGCCCTCGCTGGGCTGGGCGGCGCGGGCATGTCGTCAGGCCTCGGTGCAGTTCCACCGCCGCCGTCGCGAAGGCCCGCAAACGCGTTTTTGCAGCTAACTCCTTCCACACGTGATAACAACAATCCCACCCCAACAACTTGCTGCTACCGTCTTTCATCCCCGATCACCGGTCAACGTCCACCGAGCTCTCCCCACGATGGCTGCTCGTCTCTCCAACAACGACAGTGAGGAGTCGTTGATCTCCCAGTTCGAAACCACCCTCACCATCAGGCCGTCGTCCAACGACGTCGAGGAAGACAATGACATCTCCATCGACCACACGGTGCTCCACAATTCCACCGTCAACTACACCCGCGACCAGAGCATCGTGGGCATCGAGGAGCTTGAGGAGAACGAGATCATCGACGAGCAGATCCCCCACTTCAAGACCCGCCGCCGCTACAGTCTCCAGCCCTCGCAACAGCTCACCAAGGACAGGGCCTACAAGACCAAGATCGTCAAGGAAAGGCTCCCCAAGTCCGGCTCGCCCACCCCCACTCCTCCTCACACCTCATCGTCGTCGTCGACAATAACCTCCCGCCAGAAGTCCCCTAGTCCAGACCCTTACGACCCCTACCGCCACTTGCTCGACCCGTCGCCCCTCATCGACTACCAGTTGGCTCGCTTCACCCGTACCTTCCACGAGTTCTTGAGCTCCAACCCGCACATTCAGAAGGAATCGCCCCGCTTTGTCAAGGACTCTGACAAAACATTGATCCTCTTGTCGCCGTTCTCCGCCGAGCACGCCTTCGGCAGAAAATGGGTCACCCGGCTGTACTTGTCCACCATCTTTGAGCGCCCGCAACGGCTCTTGGCGGCATGCATCGGCGTGTCTGCCGCTGTCACCATGTTCCCGTTCTTCTACGAGGTCCAGAACTCCACCAAGCGCTCCTCTGCATTATCCAGCCATGTGTTGAAGGTCCATGGCAAAAACTGGCCCAAAAAGTTGATCGAGCTCTGCCTCGAGTCCGCCGAAAAGCTTCTGAGCGACAAGATCGAAGTTCCCGAGGACTGGAACACCGGCGACATCTACTTGACTCCCAAGACAATCAACGCCATCGAGGGCGTTCTCGGTACCGTCGAGGCGTCCATCGACGCTCTCTATGCCAAGGACGACAAGAACCACAACTTGGTGTTTGTCATGATCCGTCCCCCTGGCCACCACTCTCACGCCTGTCTTCCCAGCGGGTTCTGCTTGTTGAACAACGTGCAAGTCGGTGTCGAGTATGCTTTTGAAAAGTACCAGGTGACTCACTGCGCCATCTTGGACATCGACCTACACCACGGAGACGGCAGCCAAGACATCTGCTGGGAAAGAGCAGGCTTTCAGGGTGACTACGGCCAAGAAGAAGAGGACGAGGTTGACTACGTCCCCAGAGATGAATACGGGAAAAGATTCGCCAAATATCCGAAGGTGGGATACTTTTCTTTGCATGATATCAAATCATATCCTACTGAGTTGGGCTACGCAACCAGAGAAAACGTAAAGAACGCATCCACCTGTATCATGGACCATGACCTCAATATCTGGAACGTGCATTTGCAGGAGTGGAAGACAGAAGACGAGTTCTACAAGCATTACCAGACCAAGTACGTGCAAATTCTCAATCGGGCCAACCAGTTTCTAAACCAGTCCAAAAAGCAATACGAGCAGGAGTACCAAGAATACTTGACCAACCTCGAGAGATACAACAAGTACCTCTTGAAGCCGCATCTTTACAGCCACACAGTAGAGAAGCCCACGCCCCCTCCACCATTCAAGCCGTTGATCGCCATTTCAGCAGGGTTTGATGCGTCCGAGTACGAGAGCCAGCACATGCAGCGGCACAACATCAATGTGCCCACGTCGTTCTACGCCACATTCACCAAGGATGTGGTCAAGTTGGCCAAGATCCACACCAAGGGCAAGGTGGTGTCGTTTTTGGAGGGAGGATACTCGGACGGAGCCCTATCCACAGGTATATTTTCGCATTTGATAGGGCTCAACAACGACGACGACCTTCTCTGGAACCAGACGTGGGGCTCGGAACACGTCATGAAGGAGCTTGTCAAGGGCTGCAAGAAGAATTGGGTTCCTTACAAGAAGCCGCAGCACGACATCAGCATCTGGGCCAACGAGGTGATCAAGTTGGCACGGTCCATGATGCCCAACGCCATCTTACCCGCCAACTACATCTACCAGTACCTTCCCCCGGTGGAGGAGCCGCTTCCGTCAAAGACTCCCGAGAAAGATCCCGATGACGACAGAAAGGTGTTGCGGCACACCCGATCGTACTTCAAGAAAATCTCCAAGTAGCGGAGTGCTCCAACTATCCTCCCCACTAATGGAGTGCCACCCAGGCCACCTGTATAACATAGACTATTTATTGCCGCCGGCAGTCAGCTTAATCTACAATCCAGCCCCACTCCCACGGCTGAACCTCTATCCCTCGACACCACTGCTTACGTAACCAGCCACCATCGCATATCCCCAGGTCGTTTCATCCTCAGCCCAAACCATGAAACGCGTGAGCCCACCAACTCCCACACCACCTCCCGCCGTGAACAGCTAGCCGACGCTGACGAGCCGAGCCTGATCCATCCGCCCGTGATTTTCCATTCCCAGCACTGGCGCCGTTTCTCCCGTGAGCTCCAGTGCCAACTTCCACGGTCTGTCCCCACATCCACCGCCCGCCGTCAATGGACACCACCGCAGCATACCAAGGTCCCCACCTGTTCGAGGCGAAGGTCGAGACGCCGACAGACAAATTGCCGCCTCCTGGTCCGCCGACCCATCTTTCTACCCCAGCTTACGATGCCTATCCTGCGTCCTCAGGATTCCACCAACACCCACCACATTCCCAGGGTCCACCAGACTCGACACAACCGCCTTGCGTCGAGCACAGTCCTCGCCGTGCGCGGTTCACCCAGACAGTGCCGCCGTCGGATCCTAGCTTTGACCGGAGCTCCATGTCGGACGGCGAGTACATCGAACTCTTGCTCTTCGAAATCAAGGAGCTCCGGGCCCAGCTTGGGCTGAATCAGCTGGTGGAGCCCGCGCTGGAGCCCGTGCTGGAAACCGTGCTGGAACCCGTGGCGACAGCTGGAGCGACAGAAGAAGCTCCCAAGCCGGCTACAGCGGAGATTCCCACCAGATCTGCCCGCAGAAGGCACAACTCGCCGTCCGACACCGACTCGACGATTGCGGCAGACCCTGCGGACCCAACCGACGCACCGAATCCGACGGAACCCGAGCCCGCAGAGCGCCTCTCCAAATCCACCTCCATCGTCTCGAGCATGGACGAGGTTCCCGACCACGACGAGCCCAAGAAACTCACCCCGTACCCCGAGTCAGACACCGTCAACGACAGCTTTGTCAGCCTCAAGAGCAATACCTCCTACGACATCAGCCGAACCCGCTCGAACCAAAGTGGCCACGAGAACAACCAGAACCACCACCCCATCAACAAGATCGGATACTCCTCCGCCAAGAACCACAGCTCTAGCAGCTTCCACTCGTACAAGTCACGCATCAAGTTGCCCTTGGCGTTGCAGCAGCAGCAGGAGCGTCGTGAGACGGTCGACTCGCCCTCCAGCAACTCCACCTCCGACCTCCAGCAGTCGTTGAAGTCGCCCATGGCAAACGACACCTTCCACGACCTGCATTCCATCGCGTCCTCGGCGTTGACGGGACGCTACGACACTCCCCCTAGCCAGAGCGTGTCCCAGTTCAGCAATGCGTTGAATTCTCCGGCGGACCATGTGCCCAAGACCCCGGACGGGTTTGCTCGGACGTTTTCTGGACAGAGACAGGACGACGTGTTGCGTACACCAAACCTCGCTGCCGGACCGGAGTCCAGGCCGCCGTTACCGACCATGGGCTCCAACTATACCCCGGACTCGGGCTCCAAGAGCTCGTTCCAGGTTCTCCACACTCCCAAACAGGAGGAAGACGACTCTGTTCTCTTCATCAAGCCCGAAGACTTCCACACGATCGATATCGTCATCCAGAGCACCATTTCGATTCCCGCATCCGGCTCCAAGCGTACGGACGAGCCCAGCATTACGATCGTGATCAAGGACCGCGAGAGTGCCAAGGAAATGTGGCGGATCCGCAAGACATACACTCAATTGCTGGCGTTTGATGGTGAGATCAGACCCATTGTCGAGTACTTTGGCTTGCCATTACTCCCCGACAAAACCATTTTCCTCTCCACATTGCCCGGGAAAATCGAACAGCGCCGGTCCATGTTGCAGAACTACTTCAATACAATCTTCTTGATGCCCCACATCCCGCACATGGTGTTGTACCGCATCTGTCGGTACTTGTCGCTCGACTTTGTCAACCCGTTGGACGATTACAAGAGTGGTTCTCGCAAGGAGGGCTTCTTGGTCAGAAGATACAAGGGTTTAGGTACCAGCTGGAAGGTCAGATGGTGTCAGGTCGACGGACCCTCGCTTGAGATCTACGAGGTCCCTGGGGGCCCCTTAGTGGAACACATCAAGTTGAAAAACTGTCAGATCGGAAGACAGTCCAACGATACAGTTGCGGAGGACAAGGGATACCGACACGCCTTCCTCATCATGGAGTCACAGAAGACCAAGCTCTCGAGCTCGCATCCCAAGCACTTTTTCTGTGCGGAAACCGACGAGGAAAGAGACGAATGGGTGGACGTGTTGCTCGAATTCAACGAGACTGCCCCTCCGTCAGGATCGCAAACACACGACGCAGCCGACTCCCCCAGCAGCAAGTACGATTATGCGGACGAGGGTGCAGTCCAGAACACTGACCAGGTGTCAACATTCTCGGATGAAGTTTCTGCAGAGACTGCAAAGAAGTCGAAGAAGCGGTATTTCGGATTCAGAAGAAACGACAACGATTCACATTCCAGTCCTGCGAACGGATCAGGAGGACACCCCACCTTGACCATCCAGACCCCTCAGAATTACTCCAGTCCTGGCTACAGCGTTGCTCCCAGCTTAGGAACTCCCGTGACAACTGGACTGGCCTCCGAAATGCAAAAGTACCTTGACCAGTTGAACTTGGACGAGGGGGTGACAAAGGCGGTGTTTGGCAGGAGCGTCAAGGAGTCGTTCGAGTTGTCGAACCACGAGTATTTCGGGCGGAGGGTTCCCAGTATTGTCTATCGTTGTTTGGACTTCTTGGCAAGAACGGGGGCCATCTACGAGGAAGGGATCTTCCGACTCAGCGGGTCTGCGTCCACCATACGGCAGCTCAAGGAAAAGTTCAATGCTCAGTTTGATATCGACTTGTTTGAGTCTCCGTTGAAGCCGGATATGCATACGGTGGCCGGGTTGTTCAAGGGCTACTTGAGAGAGCTCCCCAGTCCGATAACCGGGCTCCATGCCTACAACCACTTGAACCAGGTTATTTTGCAGAACGGCAAGAGCCTCCCTCCTTCGTCGCTTGCTCTCATATTCAGAGAATTCGTGGACGAAAACTTTGACCAGGTCCACTACGACTTGTGCTATGTGATCTTCATGTTCCTAAGACAGATCATCAGCCAGAGCCAGAATAACAGGATGAACTTAAGAAACGTGTGCATTGTGTTTGTTCCCACGTTGAACATTTCCTTGGAGGTGTTGAGCACGTTCTTGGTAGACTTTGACTGCATTTTCCAGGGCCGGGCCCCGGTTCCAGACGATAAACGTGAGGTGTTGGATTTGCACATTCCAAGCTTTTAGATAGTACATTTGAATACTACGAGGCCCGACAGAATTTTCTGCGGCGCACAAGAAGTAAGCGACGGACTGTTCACTGATTTCGCCGGACCATCAAAAGCTTCCCTTGGGGCTATATTGCTTATGTAAGCGAATTACACCTGCTTACTAAGCGCATTACCGGCCTATTATTCTATGCTTAAACTGATCCCCTGACAAAATACGAGCTCCAGCGGCTCGGCAACCAGCAAAATTGGCAAGGTGCCCGCACCTCGGTCGTTTTGATCACTGCGCGTGATCTCGGCGCCAAACGCTCGTATCACAAAGGATTCCCACTGCGCCAGCCTTGGCGACCCTTATTAGTGACCGCGGCTTGAGTCCTGCACACAGCCAGAAACTACTTAAGGACTCGATAGACCTATATTGTACAATTATATCAAAACGAAATGTCTGCCAACGAATACTATAACGGTGCTGGACACAACTACGGACAGCAGCAGCACCAGAGCTACCAGCAACAACCACAGTACCAGAATTATTCGCAGCAACCCCAATACGCCGAGGCTCAGCAGCCCAACTATCACAACCCCCAGGACCAGCAAGACAAGGGGCTCCTCGCCACGCTAGGTGGAGGAGCAGCCGGAGCATACGGTGGAGGAAAGATGTTTCAAAGTCACAGCACCCTCGGAAAAATTGGTGGTGCTGTTGTTGGAGCAATTGCTGCGAACAAGTTGGAAAATGCCATGACACACAATCACGGACATCATGGGCACCACGGGCACCATGGACACCATGGACATCATGGACAGTCGCAGAACTTTTTAGGATTTGGTCAGAGCCAAGGGTTTGGCCAGGGACAAGGTTTTGGGAATTTTGGAAACTTTGGAAACTTTGGAAACTTTGGTTCCAGTGGACACCACGGACACCACAGGCATCACAGGCACCACAGGCATGGGCACCACGGTGGCGGAGGGTTCGGATTTTGATATAGAGCGCTGCGCCTGACGATACGACGCCCTGTTAACAATTTTTCTCCGGGATTGCCCGAACTCTCGAAGCCAGGCCCGAAAGAACCTACCACTCACACTCTCCGGTAGCCTTCTGGAATACATAGTCGCGCCCATTGATATTGGCAACACCCTCCTTCAACGTAGACTTCCATTTGTTCTTGATTCTCTGCACCTTTTCGTACAAGCACAACATGATCTGGCCCTCCTGGTCGCCGTCCTCGTCGTCCAGCTTCTCGCTCTCGAGCCCATCGTCAAGGTCCGAGTTGATGTCGTCGGAATCGTTGAAAATGCCCTCGTCGTCCTCGTCGTCGAGGGTTCCGTCTGCCTGTTTTATCTTGTTTTTGTTCAACGACTCCATGAACTTGGGCCCGTTGTCGGTGTACACCGTCATCTCGAACGTGCCGTCCGCCTGGTTGATGTTGGGCAACATGAGTCCCGTCCCATTGTCGTCGTCGTCGCTCTGTATATGTGGAAGCTCAATTCCAATGCTGTTGGTGCCTGTAGCGACGGCTCCGTACGACAATTCGTCGCCGTTGCCCACGTTCGGCAACTCGAGCCCACTGGGGCCGCCTATGCTGTGGTCCAAGCCTGTCTGCTTCAACGTGCTGGCCAATGGGAGACGAGAAGCCGCTGCCAATCCTCGAGCATGAGCCGCAAGACTGTTGGAGCCGTCGTATTGGTCGTCATCGTCCCACGAAAACTTCGCCACCTGCGACTGCGACAACTTTTCACACCATATCCTCCGCAAATCCTGGAGGGTGGATTCGTCGATCCCGTTGTTTTCAAAGTCTTGTCTGGAGTCGGAGATGACTTCCTCAATCACGGTTTCGTAGAGCTTCACAACTTCCCTACTAGACATGGCCGGCTGGTGCTTCTTGGTGAACAGGTATCTCTGGATTAGACTGTATAACTGGGATTGATTAGACACCCGTTACTAATAGGCTACACTGGTCATTGGTATTTAAAGGGAACGTCGCGGGCGAGTGGGTCACGTGCGTATCACGTGCCAACGCCTTCCTGCCTAGTACCGCGACCCCCTGCCACGCTTGGGGCTGCCCTCCGACGACGTTAGGTTCGCCGTGGGGTACTTCAACTTGTGGACGTGGATAAACTCCGTGACCTTTTGGTTTTCTTCGAGCGCCCGGTTCAATTTGCGCTTGAGCAGATCGACCTCCCGCAACAAGCTCTTCTTTTCAGTAGTGGAGCTCGAAAGCTCCTTTTCGTATTGGTCCCGGACCTCGCCCAATTTGCGGGTGTGTTTCTCGGCGTATTGCTTGTGGAGGTAGGCCGCGACTTCGTCAATTTTCTTCTGCGATTCCACCTCTTGGTGCTTAACTTGGCTCTGCAAAAATTCCACCTCGCTTCTCAACTCTTTGCTCTGCCCAGATTCCTGCTTCAACATCTCGATTTCCTCCTTGTACAGAGAGATGATGTTTTCATAACTCTTTTTCTTTTTCTCGATGGCCTCCACCAACTCGTTGAGCTTGGCCACATCTTCGTTGATGATCGACTCTTTGTCATCAATCGACTTCTGTAAGTCCCTGATCTTTTGTACATGGGAGGACTCAATTCTGTCAATCTCGCCTTCAAGTCTTTCGATCTTTTCATTCAACGTCTTGTTCAATCTCGTCGACCTGGCTAATTCGTCAGACACTTCCGTGAATTTTAGCTTATCGTTAGAGTATTCTCTTTCGAGTTCCGTCTGCTTTGTTTCGTATTCAGCAATCAAATCGGCCTTCTCGTGCTTGTATTGCGTTGCCTTTTCTTCTAACTCCTGAGCCTGTTCCCGGACCTTTTTCTCAAGGCTAAATATCTTGTCGTTCGCTAAAGTTTCCAAGTTATCCAACTCCGTCAACAATTCTTCCTGCTTGGTATTGATATCTTTCAAGTTGGAAATCTCCAAAACGAGCTCTTCGTTGGTCTTCAGCAACTCCTGTTGAACCTTGGTCAACTTTTCCTTCTCTGCCGCCAAAGACTCGGCTTTGTAAGCATTGTCGATGTTGGAGGAGGTCAACTGGTCAATTTGACTAGTGAGGTCTTTAATTGTAGCCAACGCTTTATCTTTCTGGGCATTTGCTTCCTGTAATTTATTCTTCAAGCTTGTAGCAATACTTTCCTTTATCTTAAAGTTCTTGGTAAGTGATGCCAACTCACGTTCATTATGTCTCAATTGAATGGAAATAAATTCAAGATTTCGCTCTTGAGTGTTCTTCACTTCAACTAGTTCGTCGTTTTCTCGCTCCTTTTGCACAATTGCTTCTGAAGCCTTAGCCAACTCCTGTTTGGCTTGCAAAAGAGATTGCTCGCTGGCTTTTATCTTTTCGCGAAGATTCTGGATCTTCTGATTATCTTCATTTTGCATCTTGTTGACCTGGTCCATGGAAAAAACGGGCTTGGAGTTGGGAGACATGAGGAAGTTGATCGTCGGCTCGTTTTCGAGCTTTTCGTCTCCTAATATGTCCTCTTCCATAGTCTCGTCCTCCTCAGGAATATTGTTTGCCCTGGTTTCCTGCCTGAGCTGAGAGCCCTTGGCTCTGAGGTATTTGAGAGGACTGGTGGCATCCTTTGAGTCTGATTTGTCGACATTGACGGAATCGTCGTCAAACTCGGGGTCAATGAGTATGTTTTCGTTGATTCTCACTTGCTGGTTTGTGGCGGGACTCTTGGCGATGGGCTCTGTGAGTCGTTGAGGGGTGATGTATTCTTCCAGCTTGGCATCCAGTTTGATGATGCGGGAGAGCTGGGTGTTGTTGAAGTTGGCCGAGGTGTTGGGAATGAGGGTCTGGCTGATGGTGTTTTCGATTCTGCCGTAGTCGTCGGGGTCACTATCACTGTCGTTATCGATAATTGCGGACACAGGAGCATCTGCGAGCACGGGTTGTGGGTGTGGCTTGGGAGAGGAGCCGTTTCTGGCCGGAGACGACTTGGCGGAGCCCAATTGTGCCACCAAGTCTTCCTTGTAGAACAATTCGTTGATCTGCACCAGATGTTCCGCAGAGGTGACGGCCGGCTCGGCACTGGTGACCACCTTGGCGATCTTGCGGGCGTTACCGTGTCCCGACCTGTTCCGCTTGATGGGCGAGCTCATCTGGTCCTCGGACTCGTCCTTGTCCGGCGAAAGGTCGAGCGGCCGGTTTTCCTTCTCGTCGGAGTCGAGCGGCCCCCCAAGCTTCGAATCGAGCCGCGCCTTGGACCGCTTGATGCTCTCCAAGTTGAACTTCTTGCTGTTGGCACGGGGCAGCGTGAGCGGGTACTTTGGGTGAGGAAGGTCGCTGCCCGTCTGGTGGGCCCTGTCGAGCGAAGGCACTAACGAGGGCAGCACCAGCAACGGGGTGTCCACGAGCGCTCGCCTGTGGGTGGCGTGGATGGTATTGCGCCTTTTGCCGTCGGCGGCGGTGTGTTTAGCGCTCAAGCCGTGGGGGTGGACCACCATGGCGGTGGGGGAGTTGACTCTTTGGGGCGCTCCAAGCGTGGGGGCGGGCGTGGTGGACGGGAGCTTTATCGGGGAGAACGAGTCATCACGTGCGGCCGGGCGGACGCCGGTTTTCAACGGAGACGACATTCGTGGTGGTGGTGGTGGTGGTGATGTTTTGAGACGTGGATGGTTTGTTGTGCGGTAAATGTTGGGCCTGCACATAGACGCGACGCGGTGCGGTAGGTTTTTAGGGTCGTGCGCGTACCGGCAGTTGCAAAATGGCGCTCGTGCTGCAAAGCGGTGGAAAGCGACTACGGTAGTTAGGCTTCTCGATTAGACTATCCATCTAATTAGAACATATAGAAGCCTCTGGCGGCCCTTCTGGACACGCCGTCGGAGTGAAGCGAGGCGGGCGCGGCAGCAGCTGAGTACACAGTACCATTGCTAGCAGCGGTGGCGTTGTTGTTGACGCCGTTGGCGACGGGGGTGGAGGCGGCGGCGGCGGCGGAAGACGAAGCAGCAGGAGCAGCAGACGAGGCGGCAACAGACGCGGCGGACGATCTGGGGAACGCGGTCGCCGTGGTGTACGACACGGTGGAGGTGACCTGGACGTACGAGGTGATGGTGGTGGTGGCACCGGAGAGCGAGAACGCGGCGGTGACGGGGTACGAGGTGGTCTGGGTGGAGTACAACGTGATGGTGGAGGTCACGTCGCCGTCGTCGGCGGCGGAAGCGCTGGGAGCAGCAGTCACGGTCACGGTCACGGTCGAGGGGACACAGGCGCCGTCGGTGGTGCTGGCAGCAGCGTTCTTGTTGACGGTACCCACGGTAACACCGGTGGAGGTGGTCACCACCGCGGTGGAGTCACTGGTGACGGTGATCACCGAGGTGATGGTGGAGGTGGTGGTCTCGGCGTCGCCGGAAGCAGCAGCGGCCACGGCTTCCGCGGAGGAAACAGCGCTGGTGGCCGACGCGGGGATGGTGGCGGTGGTGCCAGGCAAGGTCACGGTGACAAACTCGTTGACGGTAACGGTGGTGTCGGTGGCAGGGACCGAGCCGTAGGACGAGGAGGCGGGAGCTTGAGCACCGGCGGCCACGGCCGAAGGGGCTGGTTCCGAGCTGTTGTCGTACCTCTTAAAAGGCACAGCCAGGACGGCGCTGGAAAGGGCAAAAATGGTTGCAATCGATGAGACACGCATGGCGAATAGAGCAAACGAGAGTTTTTTGGCTGGCTGGGAAAGGAGTGGACGCGATTAGATACGCAAAGGGCGGCTAGCGAAAAAGCTGTTTGATCAAGATCGAGATGGTGGCATCCATGGCGGCGGGTGGACGTGTTTTATAGTGACGTGGTGGAGGTCGCGTGTCGCATCGCTAAATGTAAACACAAACACCCCCTTCGATAGTCAGGGACAATACTGCAGAAGCGAGGCGCGCAAACAGTGTCCGTCACGCTCGGTTATGAGATGCGCCAGTGTCACAACAGAACTTGCGAGCAATGGACGGCCACTTCCAAGACATGTCAGGCGGTGAGAAGACGGAAGCCGGTTGACGAGACGCTTCGAGTACCATTTGGCTCGTATTATCCAGGATGTGAGGCGACGCCCTGGGGCGTCCTGGGGTCGCAAAACCGGGGTGTGCCAACTCCGATGCATGCTGCGCTATCTGAAGCAAGGCGCAATGTCGCCTTCACGACGCCCGCACGTCAGGAGTACACTCTATGTGCAACAGCAGAATGTAGTGGAAACACCGCGGAATGTGCCGCCGCAGCGTTTCCGACATTCCATGCTTCGCCAGGGGCCGTTGAAGAATGTGCGGGATGCATGAGTCCTAGACGGGCGAACATTCTTCTTAACGATAGTTATTGGGCCCGTGGAGACGCTCTTGGCTCTCGCGTTGCAGACAATCGAGCCCATGCCTGCCAGCATTATCCGCATTGCAGTATGTGTTCTTGACATTCCTCGTGCGGCACGCGTTAATAACGGTTGGATTCTCGAGAACCCGCATGAACAAATGCAAGCAATAACCTTAAAATGAAGAGAAAATGCCCCAAACGAATATGGAGTATTTGGGGTTCCCCTGACTACTTTCCTCGGTTCATTCTCTCCATGGCTGAGTGCCTTTTGACCTTGTCCATTCTCGGATTGTGCAGCAGTATCTGACAATCTGATCGTCTGGAACGACCCCTTAAACAAATTACGCAACCCCACTAGTGGATCAGGAACTTGGTGAAACGTGCCTGAAACTGTGGTTCGCGCATCCATGAGTCAGTGGCTACTCGGTTAAGATGTGTCTTCTGGGGAAACACTGTTTTCTTGAGCCACCTTACAGGTGGGCTGGACTATGGCTAGTATGTATGGAAGCGTTGCATTGATGCTTTCGTGTGGAGCTTACCATCTACTCTAACGAGCAGAGTTATCGTCACATTTTGATGCCTTCGGTAATTTTTCAAACAGATTTCTAGGCAACGGAGGTGATCAAAATAACAAAAATTAATACGACGATGAAAGGCCAACGGAATAAAGGTCCCTGCTCAAATGGGATCGAATTGCACTAGCTGTGAAGAGTTCCGATGAACATAACTGCAAAAACGAAACTACAGCCAGGTTGATAAACATCGGTCCTACAACCACCGTTCCAATTTCGATTCTCTTTGAACAATCGAGACTTTTCGGACACTCCCGTGGCCTACCAACCACGACGGACCACGTTGACCATGACTTTCGCCCATGCTATCATTATTGTCCTGCCTTGGTCCCCATGCTAATTCTCGCCTGATGCTTACGTAATTGGTCTGCCGCGGAATTGTGTGGGATGCCAGTAACGGAAAACTTGTCCGTTTTGGCAGGCGACCAAGCAAGAACGCCCCCAACTTGGCGTGGGACCCCTAATACGCTGCAATGGCCGAATAAGTACCCCTGCCACGGCATCATCCCACAACTCGGCTTCTCCACTCTGGTGTGGGGAATACCGTTCCATATCACGTGATGGGGCCATGCAATTGCGCTTTTCTGTATCCCGGAGAATGCGCTCTGCGGCCGCCTAATTAATCCACCACTCTTTTCTTCAAGCACCAATTGCAAATTAATTGTGTCTTGTTCCGAACAGAATCCGCCATGATTGGACTTCCCTTGGACCCCTCCGACCGCCTGTCGCGCCGCAAGCAGATTGCCATCTTATCCGGTGCCGGAGCCGCCGTTCTTTTGGTGATTCTTTTGGTGACCACCAACCTCCTTGGCTATTTGAGGATTGCGTTTGCCCCCACCAACCATGAGGTGTGCCCACTCCTCCAACCCATTGTGCCTGAGTCTTTCTACGAGGACAACTCCACCGTGTTGGCTATTCTCAACGATAAACAGTATCGGAAGCAAAGTGTTAAGAGACTTCAGGGAGCCGTGAAGATCGACACCACCATTGTGGACAACCAGCCGGACGTCTCCGAGTCTCCCCAGACATGGCTCAAGTTCCAGAAGATCCACGAATACCTTGAAAAGACGTTTCCCTTGGTGTACTCTCAGCTTGAGGTCAACACCGTCAACACCTACGGGCTCGTGTTCTACTGGAAGGGCTCCGAGAAGCTCAAGCCACTCATGTTGACGGGCCACTTGGACACCGTTCCCGTGCAGAACGACACCATTGGCGACTGGACCTATCCTCCGTACGACGCTCACTATGACGGCAACTACCTCTACGGAAGAGGCTCGATTGACTGCAAAAACGTTGTTATTGGTATTATGGAGACGTTGGAATTGCTCTTGCTGAAGGGCTACGCCCCCAAGAGACCCATTGTGGCGGCCTTCGGCTTTGACGAGGAGGCTTCGGGTGTTTACGGTGCCTCCAACATTGCTCACTACTTGGAAGAAAGATTTGGCCACGACTCCATGTACGCCATCATTGACGAAGGTGCAGGCTTGATGGACGATCCGCTCACCGGTACCTTGGTGGCTCTCCCTGCTCTTGGCGAAAAGGGCTACCTTGACGTGGAAGTCAAGGTTAAGACTAAGGGCGGCCACTCGTCGATGCCTCCCAAGCATACCTCCATCGGAATCATCTCTGAGCTTGCGTACATCATCGAGAACGACCCTTACGAGTCGTTGTTCACTCCCGAGAACCCTGTCATGGACTACATGCAGTGCATGGCAGTTCACGATCCCAAGAAGAAGGTGGGAAGACTCGTCCGCAGATCCATTCTCCAGGCCGCCTACAACAAGTTGGCAAACTCCAAGTTGGTCCAGTTTCTCGACAAGTCTCCATTGACTCAGGCGTTGATTCGTACCACCCAGGCTATCGACATTATTCGTGGAGGTGAAAAGGCCAATGCGTTGCCCGAATTTGCCTCGATTGTCGTCAACCACAGAATAGCACTCGAGTCCAATGTTGACGCAGTCGAGCACCGCTTCACGTCCAGGGTCATCGACCTTGCCAAGAAGCACAACTTGAAGGTCGACGCCTTTGGTAAGACTGTCTACAAGCCCGAGGAAGCCAGTGGACTGATTGAAGTCAGCGCTTTTGGACCCCCATTGGAAACTGCTCCGTTAACTCCCTCCACGGGACCTGTGTTTGAATATTTTTCGGGCACTATTAGACATGTTTTCGAGCAGTTGGTGTTCCCCGACTATCCCTATCCAATCGTCACTGCTCCTGCTATCGTCAGTGTCAACACAGACACCAGACGCTACTGGAACTTGACCAAGCACATCTACAGAGCGACTCCGTTGTATTTTGACATTTTGGGAGAGGGTAATCTCCACAGTGTGGATGAAAAGATCTTGTTTGATGCCCACTTGCAATTCCATGCGTTCTTGTACGAGTATGTGCAAGCTGTGGACACCGCTGATGCTGAGTAGAAAATGAAACTTAGTGAGTACACTGTGGCCCCGAATGAATAAACGCAACGTGTTAGTAACAGAAAAAGTGTATTAATTTGGTGCTACCAAAATTGGATGCCTGGGGGTCAAGAACTGTAAGCTATAATTGCTTTTAAATTGTTTGTTGCTAGAAAAAGATATTCCAAAATGGACCTTACCTTGCACCTTGTTGGATCATCTACACATAGAGCTGATTTCAGCAAGATTTCCAAACCACATCACAGCATTGACTTAAACGTTTTCGGTTGAATTTTCGAATGCAAGATTAGTTCAATTTTCCCAAAATTCTAGTAGTTCTCACGTAATCTAATACTTCGCCATCTGAAACATCCATACTGCTATACTCTACATCACAAAGTCTGTCTTTCTTTTCTTCTTTATTCTAAAATACACTGCCAGACGTTCCTGGCAAGAGATCGAGGGGGTAGGTTCTGGTAGGAATAAACGGATAGTCAATGAGTATTAGGGAAGATTTCAAGGCTATTCATCGGGTAAGAGTTTCTTTCGGCTTTTGGGAAAGAACCGTCTAGGAGTCAAAGGCGGCAAAGCTCGTGCGTGATAGTCGTCCGAAGAGTCTCATCTCGTTGTCACATTAGTCCTTGTCTCTGTAGCCTTTCTCTATTGCAGATGTCAGTCGCACCATGGATGTTTTGTTACACTGGAATGAATCTCGGCTACTAAGCTCTTCACAATTGTGTTTTTCGACTTCACTCTTCGATTCACTCTTCAACTTCACTCTTCAACTTCACTCTTCTAGCTTCGCTCTTGTTTATCCTCATTCTCCCACGCCTCCTTCCTTCGCCTAGCTGATCTCCTTCTTCTCCAACGGATTGTACCTCAAGAACTTCTCAATCAAGTCCACATGGGTCAACACCATCCGTCTACAGCAGTAACGCTGCAATTTCAACGCATCCAAAGCGTCACCTTCGGTCATCGACTCGTCTTGCAAGAGCTCCAAGTAGGCCTCCCACTTGTCGCCCACCACCTTGCCACAGGAAAAACACCGGATAGGAATGATCATGTTGGTTGGCAAACTTTTCTGTCGATGCGCTGAAAACTAAAAAACTGCCCCGGAGGCTGCTTACGTCAGCGCGTCGCACCCATCACCATGTAGGGGCCATCGCATCTTGAAATTTTTGACTAACTGCAGCACACAACCATGAACGGATCCACGGACTGGTCCACGTCTTTGGTGTCTGGAGGAAAGCCGGCGGCGCTCCCGCAGTCGGCCGTGGCGTCTACCGTCTTTTCCTCCGACGGTCGCCATGCCCTCGTTCTCCTATCCCATCAACTTCGCGTGTACTTCATTTCCACCCGCCAGTGTATACGGGCAATCGACGGCGATTTCAGCAATGTGGTGGACTTTCGACTCGACCCGTCGCATTCCAGCCATGTTCTCCTTTTCCGCAGCTCTGCACAGGTGGTGTTGGTGAATTGGAAAGACAAAACCCCTTCTCCGGTGCAGGGAACCATCGACTTGGAAACAGAGCTCCCCGTGGTCAGCGTAGTCCGTGTGACTGCTGACGCGTTCTTCACTGTCCATGGAGGAAGCCACAGCAAAGATGGAGCGCAAACGTTGACCGTGCACAAGATCGACCGCAACTCGCTCGAAGTCACTCCCTTGAAGGAAATCGAAAATGTCACCCGCTACAGCATATCCTTAGACGCCACGCGGCTTGCGTTCGTCACCGGCGGCCACGAGATTGTTCTCGTGGGCGTGGAGTCGCTTCCAGGCAGCGAATCCGCCGGCATCGCCTCCCTCAACATTTCCACCGAACACATCAAGTTTCCCTACAAAGCACCCGTGACAGCGGTGGCGGTGTCGAACGACTCAGTGGTGGCTCTCGGAACGGCCAGCGGCACCATCCAGGTGCTCTACGGCGGCCTGGTGGCCGACAAGCCGCAGCGTCTCTTCAAATGGCACAACGACCAGGTTCGGTCGGTGCACTTTTCTGCGGACGACGCCTACTTGGTCTCGGGGGGTATGGAGCGGGTGTTGGTGTTCTGGCAGTTGGAGACGGAAAAGACCCAGTTCTTGCCCCGGTTGAACGGAACCATCGACAAGATCGCCATTGATGCGGCGAAACCAGACTACTACGAGTTGCTCTTGCGGGTGGCTGGAAACGAGGACGTGGCGTCCGAGGCTGCCGAGAACACCTACGAGGTGCTCGTTTTGTCTGCGGTGGACTTGGTGTCGCGGTTGTCGGTGAACAGTATCCGACCCAAATTCGCCAATGCGCTCAAGCCCACGTTGGCCAAATCCAAGAAGAAATTCGCCAAGGCCCAGCTCGACATCTCCAAGCTCCGGTACGACTACTCGAGCACGTTCGAGATCCATCCCAAGTCCAAGAACTTGTACTTCCCCAATACCTCCATCGTCCAGGCGTACGACTTGGTCAAGAACGAGCAGAGCTTTATTCAGAACGCCGTTTCCACCGTGTCCACCGGTAAGGTCAGGTCCGAGACCAAGTTGGTGGACCCGGAGATCTCCAGCATCGGCTTCACCCACGATGGCGACTGGATGTGCACCTTCGACAGCATGTTGACCTCGGACTTCGACAACTTGCTATCCAAAGGTGACAAGCAGTATGCGTTGAAGTTCTGGAAGTACCAGGAAGCCAAAGGTGGAGCCTCGTCAAAGAACGCCACCCCCACCACCGGGAACTGGGAGTTGGCGACCAAGATCGTGGACCCCCACGGAAACAACCCCATCGTCGCCATTCTTCCGTCGCCGGTGTCGTACTACAACGGTCAGGCATTTGTCACCGTGGATAACAAGGGCTCGTTGCGGTTGTGGAGACCCAAGACCACCAAAGAGTACAACGTCAAGGCCGAGAGGCTGACGCAGACGGCGTGGAACCTCCGGAAGTCCAAGCTCGGCGGGTCGTTGGCCTCGTCCGCCATCGATATCTGCTGGTCCGACGACGGGTCGTTGATTGTGTTGGGCCACGAATCCTCCATCACCGCGATCAACGTTCAGACATTCGAGCCCGTACCGTTCAACATCCCGGCGATATCGGGGTCGCCCATCCGGTCGGTGTCGGTGTTGGAGAACGACCTTATTGTGTTGTCCAAGACTCGGCTCTGCTCGTTCAATCTTTTGTCCGGGAAAATGAACGAGCTCTACGCCAAGGTCAACACCACCAGCGGAGGAAAAAACTTGATAGCGGTGGACCCAGCAAACAAGTTGGTGTGCTTGGCTCTCAACTACTACAGCACCGAGCCCGAATTCGCGGTAAAGTCCAAGGTGCTCATCTTCAGACCCAACCACATCAAACCCATCCATGTTTCCACTCACACCCAGGGAATCTCTTCCTTGAGACACTTCAACTCCTCCTTCATCTTCGTGGATTTGGACTCGAGGATCGGAGTGGTCCAGCCTTCCCGCGTGGCGGAAAACGAACTCGAATCCTTTGACTTGACCACCGACATGAACAATATGTTGATCAGTGCCCAGGCCACGGCGGTCGTGATCAACAACAAAAACGTGCAAACAAACACAGGCGGACTCAACGGACATACGAAAGAGGTGGACGACGCTGAGTTCAGCAGGACGCTAGATCTCAACTCGTTCCAGCCCATCTTCGAGAATATCGAGGGTGTTCAGATCGAGACATTATTTGATAGAATTATAAAGGTCATCAAGTGAGGGGGCTTGATTCGACAGCGTCATATATGGTAGCAGTATAAATACAAGGCATCAGCAACGTAATAATTAGGAATATCGATTGTATGTTCGTGGACTGTTCTATTTACATATTTCATAGCCTGGTCGCTTTATATATTAATTCCTCGACTTCTAGGCACCCCAGGAGAAAATCGACTTCTTCGACGAATCATCGACATTGCTATTGAGCTTGGTCCGCTGGATAGCAAGCACGCCTTCGATTTTGCCCATCGCATTCTCCAAAAGATCCTTTCTTTCCTGCAATTCAATGTGCTTCTTGATCTTGGGATCTTCCTTGGCAAACCTCTCGATTTCCTCGGGTGACAAACTACTGAAAAACTTAATGTCAAGCTCTCTGGGAAAATTGTAGTAGAAGTCACTCAACAACTCCACATTCAAAAACAATATGGATGTTCCCGTTATCTTGGACGCAACCGCATCCAAAAACACCTCGGGACACTGGTACTTGTTTTCCTTCTTCTTGCACTTTTTCGAGTTCTTCACAAACTGGTATCTCATCTTCAACAAAGAAATTCTATCTTTCAAGAATATGGCTTCCTTTCCTCTTTGTATCAACTGCGGTGAAAATCCGAGTGCTTCCTTGGAGTTGAAATCGACATCCAAGGACCGCTGCTCGTTCAACTTTTCTAGATACGTAACAACTTGTTGCAACTTCCTACCTCCAATCAGCTTTTTGAGGTTGTTGTACACTTGATCAGCCTGTCTCAATTCCTCCTTGAGCAATGTAACGGCGTTATCCTTGCTTGTCTGCCACTCTGTGTTTTCAATTTCGATTTCATACTTGTAAGGCTTGATACAGTTTTCTACTTGGTCTGCGGTGGAGTAGTACTTTGCTCCCAAAACTGTCTTCGCTGCATCTTTGACTGCAGACTTTGCCATGGGGTGGTTCCTCAACTGGGTAATATCAACGAGGTTCTCTACCTCGGCAATCAAAGCATTTGTGACCAAACTCGTGGACAATCTTCCGACACCCAATTTCGTTAATGAGCTGGTCGCCAAGTCCAACTTCTTATGCCAATAGACGTCATCTTCAATATTGGAGACTTGCGACAATTCCCTCAAATCCGGTTCGACATTTGTCGACGTTTCTGTCAAGGCAAAAGGCTTGTTCCAGTATCTTTCTGCCAATAAGTTCAAGACCTTTTGATCCAATTCGTTCTTAAGCAAGGACTTCAACTCACGACGAGAAAAGTTGTGGCTGAGCTCCTTAGTAGCCAACTTCAATGCATCTATATTGTTCGCCACATAAGTCTGAGGGGTCAAGGGCCTATCGTTGAACTCAACCTTAAATTGATATGAGGTCTCCTCCAACTCCTGTTGAATAGCCAAATGGGTAGGTCTTAATGATGCAGCCATTGACTTTTCTAGCACCTTCATCAATTTCTTCTTCAAATTTCTCGTTCCTGTAGTCGTTCCAATGAACCCTTCTTTGTTGTCTTTAAAGTAGTTGTGCTCGAAGTTTTGCTGAGCAACGAAGGCCTGGTATCCAGTTAAGGTCTTTCTTGAAAACAAACTTCCGCTTCCCTTAGACACGGTGGGCGTCTTGGTTATCACACCAACGTATCCCATTCTCAACGGGTATTTCCTGTTGGTCAAGATAGCCGTCGCTTGCTCTGGAGGGACCAAATCAACTTTGGTGACAACACCGATGGTTCTCTCTCCTCTAGGGTCAGAAAGTCTGGAGGCCCTCAATGCAGCGGAATTTGCAAGATCCACGTCCGCTGCAGAAATGGCCAAGATGATATTGGGTGCTTCCAAGTATCTGTCACACAACTTCCTGATTTTCTGCTTCAATTCTTGGGGCTGGTCGGCCGCCTCGACTTGGATGTATCCAGGCAAGTCCACTAAGGATAAATCAGGAACTCTGGGGGACTTTACGGTGATTTGGATGGGGTCGCTGGAAATACACTCGTGTTCGGGCACGGCCATGTTCAAGTCAAAGAGAATCTTTTGCACTTGCAGGAAGTCGGTAAGGTTGTGCATCTTCAACGCTGGAAACTCTGCCACGTCCGCGGCGGCGTCGGGGGTGTTGATCAACGTCAACTCGATGGGTCTTCTCGTCACCATGTTGGACCCCTTGGGCAAGAATTCTTGTCCGACGATAGCCTCCAAGACGGAAGATTTTCCGCTTGATTGCGACCCAATGACCACTATGGACGGAAGCTTTATTGTGTCGTGGTCGATGGTAGCGAGCAAGTTTCTTATTTCGATCATTTGTCTTGTCAAGTTCATCATTTCGTCGTCGGTCTCGTCATTCTGCAAATCCTCGTCGTCGTCGTCCTCGTCTAATAATGTTTCCTCGTCATCGTCAAACTCGCTCTCCGCCTCCTGTGCCTCGTCTTCAGGGGCTAGTCCCACTGCTGCTGCCGTAGCACCAACAGCGGTGGCGGTGTCTCCGTTGCTGCCTCCGTTTTCGCCACCGCTACCTGCACCCTCGCCACCGGCGGAACCCATCCCTTTGAAGAAGTCGCCGGTCCGGTCAAACAACCCGTCAGCAAAGTCTTTCAACGCGTCCAACTTGTCTGTGGTGTATGAAGAAGCTTGATCCACTTTGTAAGCGACGTAGGAGCCGCCGGCGGCAAAGGTTCCGCCGATATAAGCGGGTACTTTGGCTGCACGGGCAAAGAACTTGATGAAACCAATGTTCCTGTGGAATTCGACGGGTCTCGCCACGTTGAGACCCTTGTGGAGCAGCTCAGGTCTTCTTCTGGGGAAGAGGATCGAAAACCCCTGAGAACGGCTGGATCCAGCGAGAAGGTTTCTGCGCACGATCGCTGGCGTCACCATGAGTAGCGGACGTATGCCGCGTCCCAACTGTGCTATGC
Organism: Suhomyces choctaworum; assembly: GCA_030568475.1. Classification (NCBI taxonomy): domain Eukaryota; kingdom Fungi; phylum Ascomycota; class Pichiomycetes; order Serinales; family Debaryomycetaceae; genus Suhomyces; species Suhomyces choctaworum. The sequence continues at coordinate 57,364 of JAJMGE010000034.1, read as the reverse complement.
TGCTTCTCGACGGAGGGTGTGTGGTCGAAAGAGCTCTCATGTAGATGATGGTTTACTATTAGGCATGATCGAATGTTTAGTGGCGATCGGCCTGCATATAGTACACTCGCCTGGGAGAGATGATTTGCGACATGGCGATGAACGGAGACAGCACGACAAGCCTGTACGAGGACAACCGGGACTCAAAATCGTGGTTGCAGTATGAATGGGGTGCATTTTGAGACGGGCAATAAGTGCCCTCTGGAGTTAAACTAGCGATCTTTGCATTACAAGTGCAACGCTCTACCACTAACCTAAGAGGTCACAGAATCTACCCCGGTCGAAAAGTGTCGTTGCCGCATAGACTAGTTTAAGCGTTTTCGTATTAATTTTGCGTCCACCAGTCTTGCAAAAAAAGACCACCTTTTGTTTGTAGCTACTAGAATTTGACTCCACCAATAGGTTGTGTCATATGCTGTTAAGCCTCCTCTCTCAGGGCAGAGTACTATTAACTCTGCCCTGAGGGAGGAAGTTCAAAAAGTACGAGTATATTGATGAATGGACTAGCAATCTTGCTAAAAAAAAGGCTCAAAGTGGACCTTTCATTAGGTTACGTCGTTGTAAGCTCTCGATAGTTCCAGCACTTAGTCCGCCTTCTAGTGGTATATCGATGGAATCCCTCAGAAAAGAAGAACTCCTTACTCATTATACTTCCCTCTTGTAGTTAGCGTCCTTAGAGTCGCTGAAATTTAGCAACGTCCGAGATGAATTTTTGCAATTGCCGAGATGTGTTTCTGTACATAAATAGTAATTAAGTAGAGTCTATCATCGAATCAAGTTGATCGGCTTGATTTTCAAGCTCACTTGAGGCTCAGTATTCCTCTTAAGCGAGTAGACAAGGCTGTGGATCATTTTCTGTTTGCCTTCTGAAGGTACAGCTACTGTACAATTGCAGCTTATATATACGAACCCATTAAAGCAGATCGTATAGACTGTTACTTCAGTATAATATGAACTACACTGGTCAGTATAGTCAATTTTTGCACACTTAAGCTAGCAACATCCAAGACAGGTTTACTCAGTCAAGTTCACTTTTACAATATTTTTACCATTTTGGTGAAAAATATCATTGTTTCGCAAATAGAATTCCAGTACGAATGGGCCCGTCATAGGTTTCTGGCGTTCTGGACACCCACGAATTGTTTCATCCACCGACATTCCGGACTGTAACGGGAGGCTACGATATCTGGAAACAGCTCGCGTTTTCTTTCATTGCAGTATCTGAGGACACCTGACGTGCCTTCATGGGACCACGAGCATTCTTGGGCGAGTACAATATAGTAGGGTGGAGAGGATGGTTGACTGCAAAGTGGCTCAATTGGCCCGCATGTGAGTGCAGCCCACCGCGCTCCAGGCCGCCCCATCTTCGTGCATCTAAAGAGCCAGTGCAGGAGAACAACTTGGGCCGGTTTTAGCATGGTCCGGCAGTGGTGACTTGACACGACTGAAGACGTGCCATGTCGCCCGATGTGTCGCTTCTTCTGTCGCCCCTTCTGTCGCGAAGACGATAGGGCTACCCGCTTGAGTATACGGATGGCCCTTGCTACGAGGCGGTTCGATGCGCCACTTAGCCGCATCGCAGTACACCGCATCGCACAAAAATACTTCTAACTTGCGCCAGCGTCGAATTTTGACTCCGACCGCACCCAACGCCCACCGCAACCCCACCAGCCTGCCCTGTACCTGAACACGCTGGCCGAGCATTCTCTTAGATGTGTTGCTCCTAGGTTATAAGAGTGTCCTGCATTGTTCCCCGAGAGTTGCATGCAAACACCGCTCACCCACCAGGCTCCCGCAACCTGTTTCCGTTTAGGGGTCGCAATTTGCAGAGATGCGACATTGCCATGTGAGCACTGGTCCTGTAATCTATACAATTAGCGTTTGTGAGATGCATATACGGGCGTGTCAGCCACAAGCACGCGCCCGGCGTAGGCTCGTGGGGCGTCCGGCTGAACCCAGTCCATTTTGGCAGCACCCGAACATTTATGCTCTTAGGCGGCTGATCTCGTTAGCGGTTCTGAGATTCGCGCCCCACGTATTTGGCAACACCCTCGGGTAATGTCATGGCAGTGCCAGCATGGAGTTTCGTCCCGGGTCGACATGCGGCTGGAGAATTCCATGGTTCTTTGAGTGGAATGAAAGAAAGGGGCCCGATCTCCCTGGTTGCTTTGGTGGCCCGAATGTGCGGAACTTGGAAGATCCGTGAGTCCTGCAACTGATCTCCGCAAATTACCCGCACGGCTTGTCCCAAAATAGACCGAGGTGTAGGTGAAGGAAGCGGGAACCGCCGCCCCCCCCCCCCCCCAACGGTGCATTCGCAGCATCGCAGACGCAACAGGGCAACATGCAGCAGAAGCGGCGCCGGTGCCAGCATGTCGCTCATTTCCCAATAGGACAGGGCACCGCTATCCGCAGGGTTTAGTGGATTTCTTCACGGGGACTGTTCCAAGTGCTCGACTTACTCGGGTTGTTCTGGATGATCCCACGAGGAATCAGTCTAGGGATCGTCCGAGATCTACTCCCACCAATAACACGACACCCTTTCCACAAGATACCCAGGTCCTCAAAATTTTAGCCCTATCGCCGACAACGCCAAGCTCGCACTCTACCCTACAAGCATTGCAGGAATCCCATCCTCCAATAGCCCGCAGTGGATTCTAGGTCCTGCACCGGTGGATGCTGTTTCTAACGAATATTTGCTCATTCAAGACGTGGCAAAAAATGGTCAAAGCCGTCGAGGCAGAACGGTTAATGCTGGTGGTGAAGGATCTTTGCAAGGCCACGATATCTCCAAACGTGTCGAGGTGTTACACTCTTTAGGTGGCAGGTTTGGTGAGCCGCTTGGCGAGCTTCCCAGCAGCCTCTTTACCGGAGTTGGCAGGACCCCTATTCTGTAGCGCGAAGAATAGTCCGCAGCACTAGGTGGCAGGGCCGGTCCCGATAGCACGAGGGCGACATTTTCAATAGCACGGCGTAGAGGGCCCGTGTGGTAGTGCACCAAAAAAATAAGGGGTCCCACGCAAGACAATTCCGCATTGCCGCATGCCGCTGCGCGAGGTGCAGCCCGTAGTGCTCCACCGCCACAGGCGAACAGGGCTTACCGGATACCCAGCGGCGGCCCCTGCATAGCTCCAGGCCAAACGAGAAACTAGAGAAGTCCCGAGCCAATCCCGTAGACCACGCGTCGCCACCCGCAACAGCTGTGCACGCCTGAGCTGCCCCTATTGTGGCACCACTTCCACTCCCATCTCCACTATTGTTCTGACAGAAAATCGAGGGTCCTCAAAAAATACCTCGCGAAAACCTCTGCGAATCCGAGGTCCCGACCGCCGCCACGGCGATAGTGGCGCAACCATGAAACGGGAGTATGTAGTCGGAGCGGGTCAATACACCTAGATGGTGGCGGGCGCTGGAGTCAGAGCACACCCCCGACGGAAAACAGCACGCGATGACGTGGCTGCATCCCACCACCGTCCGGGCACGGCGGGCCCACTCCATCGCGACGCCGCCATGGCCACCGCGAAAAACGCTGCCGCGAGTCCCGGCCCGAACTGCACCCACATCACATCGCCGCGCACCACCGCGCATGCTCAGGGTCGGAGCGGCCGGCACCACCACCACCTCCTCCTCCTCATCCTCCTCCTACACCACCGACCATGTCCGGTAGAGACCGCCTACCATCGGATCTCGCCGCAGACGTCGCCCCGCGTAGTCCTGCCCCGGCACCGCGGGCGTGGCTGCTGCAGCCTGCCCTGGATCCGCAATTTCACCTTCCCCCACCGCCTATGGCAGTGAGCATTCTGTGACTCTGCCCCAGGGTAGCCCGCACACATCCCTAGCGCTGCAAGCGTTGTGTTTGTGTGCTGCTGCATGTTCCCACGTCGTAACAGGACAGCGACATTTCTGCTGCAGCTGTTGTGCCCACCTCCCCACCGACACCGCCGCCGCCTGCCTGCCCCACCCGCCGATCTCTCTTGTGCCTGCGTGTGCAGCCGTTTCGTGTTCGCTCGCCAGAACCACCGCGACGCACCACTATTCCGGCGCTTACCTCCACCACCACATATCTCACTCCTTCACTATTCCCAGCTCCAACCACCACCCAGCTACCACCACCCAGCTATCGCTACCACCACCCAGCTCCACCCAGCTCCACCTCCCACCGACAACGCTCCCCCACAATCTCCTCTCCTTCCCGTTCCTTCGCTCACCTTCCCTCAACCCCAGGGACCCCGCCCTAATGGAGGACCGTAAAATCGTATCCTTCCCTGCTGAACGGAGGAAGAAGGTCACCCAGGCCTGTGACTACTGCAAGAAGCGCAAGTACAAGTGCATCGGCAAGTCCCCGTGTGACTTGTGCAAAAAGAAGGGCATCGTGTGCCAGTTTTCCATCGTCGACCGCAGAACAACAAAGGGCATCAAGAAGATCTTGGCGCTGTCGCCGTCGGGGTCGTCGCCAGGGCGTTCGACGTTGGCACTAGCACCGTCCGTGGGTGCTCCCGCCGCCCCCACCGCCCACGGTCTCCCGGAGTCCGCCTACGTACCGCCCTCCGCCAACATCCTCCCGGCGGCTACAGCTCCAGCAGTGCCCAACTACCCCCACTATCCTCCCCGGAACCCGCTCGCCAACAACTTGCACCAGTACCTGTACCTGTACCAGCAGCCGCCGGCGCCAGGGGTGTCGTTGCCGCAAATCGGACCCTCTTCGGTGTCCACTGCCTCCGACACCCACAAGCTCCCACCGGCCTCCAAGTTGCTCCTGTCCACCTACATCCCCAAGAGCTTGCAGCCGCTCTTGTCGTTCCCTTTGAACGACTACCACGACGACGAGGCGTCCAAGCCTGCTGTGCCGGTGCTGCGGACCAAATCCGACACTCACGAGGACGTCAAGATGGAGGAGACCTCCAGCGGCCTCAGCGACGTGCAGAAGGTGCCCCGCATTCTCTTCGACTCCGAATCCTCCACCCGCTACATCGGCGAAAGCAGCCCGTTGTCGTTTCTCTTTGAGGCAAGAAACATCTTCCGCAACATCCTCGGCGACTCCGAGTTCTGTCGCGATACCCTGGGGATCAACGTGTTGGACGCTCCGATCCAGCTCAAGCTGGGCAAGAAAGTGTCGCTCCCGGAAATGCACCATTGTGAGGTGCTCTTGACGTTTTTCCACAACAACATCAACCAGAGCTGGTACATCTTCAACTTGGACTACTTCACCAAGAACACTATCGAGGTGGTGTACCAGCAGCAGCAGTCGGCACCACAGGAAAAGCAGGCGTTGGTCCAATTGGTGCTCGCGTTGGGACTCCTCTTTGCCGAGATCTCCCAGTCCGCCGTGCTCAAGGAGTTATCCCCGGAACACACCTCCACCGCCTTCTTTGAGAGCGGCTTCAACCTCGTCCGCAACACCGTCGACGACGGCCGCCTCTGGCTCACCGAGGCCTACTTCCTCATCTACTTCTACTACCAGACAAACTGCAACAGAAGCACCTCGTGGTTGATGCTAGGAACCGCCATCCGAAACGCCCAGGCTCTCGGCCTCCATCGAAAATACATCAACGAGTCTTACAAGGACAGAAGCTACATCCACCACAGAAGGAAGCTCTGGATCAGTCTCTATGTGTGTGACCGTATCTCGTCCATCATTCTAGGCAGGCCCTTGCAAATTGCCGACTACGACTGGGACGACTTCAACAACAACGACGAGTTGATCGCAAGCGAACCCAAAAATGCATACAACATCAAGTGCTTGATCGAAATCGCCAAGGTGGCGATGCTCAACGGCAAGATCGTGCAGAACTTCTATCTCAGCCGTACCATTGACCCCGTCAGAGCTGAAAAGTTGGCCATCGAGTTCAAAATTTGGTCCATCAACCTCCATTCAGATATGCAGATTGACAAGGTTTTGCACTGGCAAAGTGGCAAGGGCAGCGAAGGAGACCCTGAAAACGTCCAGAACGACAATTTCCTGGTCTTTGCGGTCCACTTGTCTGAGTTGTACGGTATCATGTTGTTGTGTCGTCCCTTCTTCATGTATCTTGCGTTCAAAAGCGACTTGGACTACAATCACCCCAAAACCGTCAAGCACGAGTCCATGATGATCCATTTCTGCAAGGCCAGTGTGAAGTCCTCGGTGTTGACCATCACCCTCATCAATTATTATATGCAACAGTATTCGGATAGAGTCGAGCTGTATCCTGCGGTCAATTGTTGCTTTATGGCCGCCATCACCTTGGGGTTGTCGGTACTCCATAGAAAGACCAACAAAGACTTCAAGGACGAATATAGCGTCAGCAACCTCATGGAAAAATTGCTCACCGCCAAAAATATCTTGACCATGTTGGGTCCTATCAGTATGACGGCCCATAAGTTCGGGTTGATTGTGCAAAAAATGGTGACGTCCTTGGAAGAAGCATATGGCGAGGGATTGAAGGAAACTACCGTGGCGTCGCCTGCCTCACCAGAAACAACGAATCATCACGAGGATGCCAGCGATACCGCCAGCGACACTCGTCGTTCTTCCACCGCTGGAAAGCTTTCGCCGTTACCAAGTATTTCCCATGCTCCGTACAGCGGAATCTACCAGAGAGCTCCTGGCAATCCTAATTTCAATAATTCACAAGGCTCAGGATTGGAGGAATTGTTGGACTTTCAACAGTACTTTGTGCCAACCGGGTCGACTATCAAAAGTTCAGATGATGGTTCTGATAGTTCAAGAACTACTAATGAAAAGGGTAACCCCTATCTGTACAATATAGGAACAAGTGATATCTTGTTCGACAACAGTCTTTAATAATTTGTAATATATGGAGAATATCTTGATGTCCTAAATCGCTGTTTCTACACACACACATTTACAATTTTTCATAACTTCGTAGTCATTCTAATAGCCAATAAATAACGACAGAATAAATAGATCAATAAATAAATCGTAAAAAACATGGGTCCGTTGATAACTTCTATTCATACAGCCATTAAAATCATGGGTATACTGTCATTACCCAGAGATATCGTTATCAATCAACCATTTTCTTATTTGTGCCAAACTTCCACTCAACTTCTTGAAAATAGAAACCTTGATGTTGCTGTCAAACACGTAGTTCAACACCACCTCTCCGATCTTGAGAATGTAGAGCGTCTTTTCCAAAGTGTAGCTCTCATTGTCCTTCCTTTCTCCATTATACAAATACAAGTTAGAGAAAAATTGGTCCAAAATCTCGCTTTTGACTCCGTCGGTCTGCTGATACTTGACCTTCAAGAAGCTCTCGATTTTGTCGAGCAACTTCAACGACATGCTGAAGCGGTGATTCAACTCAAAGAGCAATTGCTGGTTGCCGTTGTTGGCTTGAGCATTCAGTGGATTATTCTTGCGTGCAACATATGTAGAGAAGATCGACAAGATGGTGAACACGTGGAACAACACCTGAGAGTGCATTGATACGGTGGAGATCTCGAACTCCTCGTATATCTTCAAATGCATAGCCTTTTCGAATTGCAGAACCGTATTCTCTTCACCGAGTGTGGCCGATGCGCTCTTGCTATAGTCTTCGGCCAAGAGAGCATTCAAGTCCAGATACAGATTGCTATGGAACGAGGTGGGGAAACCTGCGTGGAGAAAACTGAAATCAGTGGAAATTCCCCTGTTGGGTGCTGTTCCACTAGAGCCATTGGTTTCTTTGTCAGACCCCTCGGGTCTAGAATAATCGTCTTCGGATTTGAACAAAATTACTTTTATTATCATTAAGCAGCAGTCGACCACACGGACCCAGTCATAATCGCTGATTGGGCCCTTGTGATTGGGGTTGCTTTGGTCCAACAAATTGCCGAAATGCTTGGTCAATTCGTCGTAGTTCCTCAACCAACTTTGCTCCTTGACAAACTTGAAGTCAATCAATGATGAAATCTTGGTATAGTTTGATATCAATATAAAGTCCAATTTCTCAAAGTCCTGCAAGGTTCTGGATTTGGATTGTGCGATAGTCGGGTCCTTTGGAAAGAATTTCGCTAAGGTGTCAATAATCACAAATATGTCCACCTGCTTCATTTCAAGATATTGAATGATCTCATGCAATCCCGCAGCGATGCTGTTGAACCCGAACCTGCTCAAGCTGCTCAATAGTTTGTAGATTTGTTGATTTTGAGGGTCGGTCACTTCATTTACGTTCATCTTCGATAACCGCAAAATGGTGTCCTTATAGCCGATTTTAGGACCATTGAGATGATCGTCAAGGTTGAAATTCGTGGCGCCCGATCTCGACTTCCATTCCTGGAATTCCTGATAGTTTCTGAAGCTCCACAAAAGCTCATCATCCCTGTTGGGCACATTGATTCCAACCAAGTCGTTGATACTCAAGGTCAAGGGGACATTGTACATCATCATAAGGAAATTGGTGAGTCTGTATATGGTGACGACAATTCTTGTCTGTGACTGAAGGTTGATGTTGTTTTTGAATTTGAGTTCTTGGTCGAAGGTGTTGGAGAACAACGAAGATTCCTGAGACTCCAACCCATCAGCAGTTCCACTTTTCATTTTGTTGAAGAACTCCTCCTCCTCTCCACCAATGGAAAACAATAGGGTTCTCTTGCTCTTTATGGAAGTCTTCACCAACGAGTTCAACGCACTTAACTGTCTGATGACTATGTACACGTTGTTCTCGTTATCAGAGAACAAGCCATAGATAACAGACAACATTAATGACTGGATGAGCCAGATGGGGTTGATACTGGTGGGGTCCTTTTCCTTTTCCTTGTCGTTTGCGTTTTTTCGGCTTTCCAAATAAATATGGATGGTTCTTCTGGACGCTTCGTAGAGGTGTTCCGCATCTCTCTTGTTGTTTGCAAACAATGCACCGATGGTAGCCACCAAGAGAGGAAGACACACTCTTGCGCTTTCGTTGTTCCAGTCCTCGTTCAGCGTCATGTTCATCATTTCGTACTCGTTCAACTTGGACTGGTGAATGAACGGAAAGTGGCCCAAAAATTCGTGGACAAACTTGCTGAGATAGAACTCTAACCTCTCGTTGGATGGAATGCTGGGGTTGACGATGCCGCTGATGGGATACTTGGAAAGCGAACGATGGAGAAGCTGGCGGAGGGAATGGGTAAAGAGCTTGTTGCGGGAGAAGTTGTTGCGGCGAGCGGAGTTTCCAGGGCCCCAGAACCCTCCAGGAACGGAACCCTGGCCCAGAGCACCGTGCTGGTCGACATCGACAAGCTGGGGACCATGGTTGGGGTCGAAGTTCTCGTTGAAAGTGCCAGCACCGGAAACACTGTTGGAAAGATGGAGCGAGGGCGACAAGAGCGAGGGAGAGTTTGTCTCGATGCCCGAGGAAGACACCGAGAGGTTGTCACCATAGAAGGAGTAGCCATTGGGCAAGAACTTGGAGTTCATATCAAAGCCACTGGTCAACTCGTCGATGTCGTTGAGGAAATTCAAGTCGATATTCTTGGAGCCCCGCGACGGCCCCGAAATGCTGGCTTCGTCGTCCTCCTGCTTAATCGGAGTCAAGACCTTGAAGTTGGTGGTATGTGGAGGCTGCAGATGGAGGTCCACTGGGTTGGTAGAGTCAAAGGAGCGGCCCGTAGCCATGGACTCGGGGATGTCATAGAATGAGTAGCCGTAGTCCTGCTCATCCACAGAGCTTCTGGCGTCCTTCGAGTTGAGCATACCCTGGTGGAGTTCCTGGCTGGAAATGGTGGCGGTGGGCATCATATACGATGAATTGTCGAGTCCCGGGGTCAGGAAGTTGTGAGAGAACGATCCGTGGTGGCTGACGTTGGGTGGAGGGTTGGGATGTTCCGGAACGGACGAGATGGAGTTCTGACGCATATCGTAAAAGTTCTGCGGAACGAATTTTGATGGAGAACCTGCGACCGCTGCTGCTGCTGCTGCTACTGCTGCTCCTGCTCCTGTCACTGACGTCCCCGCAGGATCTACCCCCGTCATCCCGGGAATCGACGACAAATTGTTCAACCAGCTCAACTCGTCGTTCATGGTGGACGGAAGCATCTGCGGCGTGGAAAACTCCACGTTTTCGGGGTTGGGGTACGAGTCGCTGAACTCGGGCTGTCTTATGGAGTAGTTGGCCCCGGACTGCGCCGAGAACGACGCTCCACGCTTGCTGCGGGTGGCCATGAGCTTCTTGCGGTGGTCCAACACCTGGCGGAGCGGCGTGGACCCTTCGGAGTTCTTGCGCCGGCGCGGAGGACCCCCCAAGCCGTCAAACAGCGAGAGGTTGAACCGCACCGGGTCGGAGCCCGTGTTGGACCCTGGAGCAGCGGTGGATCCGCCGGTGAGGCCGGTTCCGTTGGGTTTCTTCGCACCGTCGTCCAAATCCATATCGTCGTCGTCATACTCGTCGTCGTCGTCGCCAGCGGGGGTCTCCGCACTGGAACCGCCCGTGCGCTTGATGGACTTTCTCCGAAGCCGCGTGATGGCGTCGCTGCACCCGGCATGGAGCTTCTGGGCATGTCGCAAGAGCAAGTCTCGGCGAGAGAACTTTCGCTGACAGACTCCGCACGTAAACGGCTTTTCTTTGGTGTGGGACCGCTCGTGCCGGCGGAGATGTTCAAGACGGGCAAACGCACGTGTGCACACCTGGCAGACAAAGAGTCGGGGCTTTCCCAGCGGCGTGGTGCCGTGGGCGGTAAACTCGTAGGGAACAGGACCCTTGGACGCGGTTGCAGCGGCGGCTCCGGACGGGTCCAAGGCTGCCGCGCTGGAGTGGGAGGGCGTGGTGCCGTCGGAAGACATGGTGGCGCCACGTGATGCGTAGTGGGTGTTGGCGGTGAACGAGGTCTGGTAGTTCTGAGAGAGCATCCAGCAAAAATGAAATGTTGAATTGTGGGGCAGTGTCACGTGACGGGGATGGTGCTGGGGACCGGGTTCCAGTCAGGGGACCACGCTGGGGTGAGAGTGGCCGGTAGTCGGGTAGGTCGTCGAGGGGCGTGCTCTGCGCTCCGCTGGGTCCACTTTCGGCGTCGTTGGTGTCCCAGACGGCCAGATACGGGGGGCCACGGACTGTTGCCTATATGCAGGACAGGGACCTAACTTGCACAACAGCCCAGGAAGCGGGTTTTGGCAGCAGAGAGGCGGAAGACGGGGCCAGGCGAAGGGGAGGACCAGAGCACCAAGGAACGGTGGGCTAAGCACGTGGAACGGCCTGGAGCAGAAGCTGGGGCGGGTCGGGTCTTTTGACTGCGGCCCGAAATCTGGGGTAAGGCACGAGTGGCAATGGGAGAGCACGGAAGAATTTGGGCGGGAAACACACGTGGCGTGCTGGTAGGAGTTCAAGCGGATTACCAAGGTCCAATGTGGCTGACAGCGGGCGGTCCTGGTGTATATAAAGAAGTGGATCTCCGACAACAGGCCAAATTGGGAACATTGCCGTGGGGCGCCGTCCGCACACATACACAATTTCCGGCATGAAACCGGAGGTCGTATAGCGGCGACTGCCGAGGATGATCACAATAGGATCAAAGGGGCGCACCGGTAACGGCTATTGCCGGAGATACCGGCGGATACGGAGAATACGGGGGCCATGGGCTGGTTCTAGAAGCTGGGATGCCGTTGCTGGCAGCGTCGTTGCAGCTCTGCTAGGAAAATGTACTCCCTGCGTCGCCTCGGACTTGGTCGCGAGCGTCATCTACATGTGTCGGTCGCGTCGGGCCCTCAACTGTGGGGTATGTTCCGAGAAATGTTGGTCCCAGTGTCACGGATGACGGAGCCCGTAACCGCGCTGACGTAAGCGGACGTAGGGCCATGTGCATGACGCACGGCGACGTACCCCAGATTTTGCAGGGACGCCCACGGCCGTTGCCAGGTAAGCACCGATGCTGTATGGGAAGAAACTTCTTATGGAACATATGGCACCCAGGTCTCTTGGGCTTTCTCGGGGGTTTCACCGACTCTAAAATTCTTTTGCCTGTCGCATCAGGCTGACGTATCAGGCTGACGTATCAGGCTGACGCATCTGTGAATTTCACAGTGCAAAACTGTCCAGGAATGCAGGACAAACGGAATCAAAACGGCGCCAATAATACTGAAAATTATTTGCAAACCCTATAGTTTAATTCCCGAAGGTCTGAGGGGCGTTGCATGAGATGGAAGCGGCCGAAGAAAACCTATTGTGCTCAGCACTATTCTCGTCTTCACACTTCCGCAAGCTGTATATCCGTACACTTGTAAATGGATATAAACATGTATTCGCAATTGTGCCTCGAGCTTATCTCCGTTTTCAATGAGTTTATTTCTGCCAAATTTGTCTCTGCGATATTTACTAACCTCAGTACTTGGAGACATCATCAGGGATCGCTGTTTCGAGACGGTCGCTTCAACTGGTTTCGGAGGTTTTGTCTAAGCCGTAGACCGTCTAGTTAAGGCAAGATGGGCCGAGGCTACTATTCTCAAGACTCGGAATTCTTGCGTTCTTGATATTCCGTTCTTGAGAAGTCTATCCCTGTTGGTCCTTGGATTTGCGTGCCCAGCGTTATTCTCACTGCAATAGGGACAATACATAAACCTTTTAACGTACCATCTCCGAGTATATATTCAAAACTTCTGCTATAACAATGGAACTGATAATCAAATCATAAATTTCAAACCTGATTCGCCCTCAAGTACTGGCGAACCATATCCACAACTGACTTCTCAAGGCTAATTGGTTCGTAGTTGAGGATCTGTTTTGTCCTGGTACTATCAGCAACTCCCTGGGCTCTTTCCTTCTCTTCCCTATCGGCCAGTCCTGGAGTTCCAGCAGATACACTATCCTTCAATTGAGGGAAGTTATTGAGAATAATATCACGGAACCGTTGAGTGCTGAATAATCCATTCTCGAGAAAGAGCCTTTGACCGTTGGCCTCCTTCTTCTCAAAAGCAACTCTGTGAGCAGTGGCAACGTTCCTTACATCGATAAACAAGTCAACCGAATCTGGGTATTCATCTGCTGGATACTCTTTGAGCAAGCTAAGAACGATTCCACAGGTAGCATTCACTGTACCCTTTGCTTCGGAGTCAAATGCCTGGGGTCCATAGACGTATGTAGGGTGCACAGTAACAATAGCAAAGTGAGGTTTCTCCACCCGCTCAAACTCCCACAACGCATTTTCAGCAAATAATTTGGAGCCAATATAACCAGTAAATCCGTTAGTGAGCGCTTGTTCCCTGGTCATTTTTGTCCAGGAATCTTCATTCACGCGATTGTCCTTGGTAATGGTAGTGTCGAATACGTAGGAATGACCAATAGAGGCGTACGAGGAGGTGAAGATGAACTTTTCGATGTTCTTTCCGTACTTATGCGCAGAATACACCGCGCTTTTCGTTCCTTCAATGGCAGGTGTCAATACCAACTCCTCAACGTCATGGTCCGGAAAAATAACAGGGGAAGCAGTGTGGAAAAAAACGACAGTGTCGGGGTGCTTTTTCAACGCTTCGTCAAAGGCACCGGGCACAATCATATCTGGTACTACCTCGTAAGAGAAACCCGAGGGCAAGCTCTTCTTCAAGCCTTCACCTTTGGCTTCAGAACGAACGGTTCCCACGACATGGTAGCCGTGTTGGATCAAGTCCTTGATGACATGTTGAGCGATAAAGCCGGTGGCACCGGTAACGAAAGCTTTGGACATTGTTGTATTTAATTGGAAAGAGATAATTGTTGATGAACCAAGATGTGGGAACGTCGACGGCTTAAATAGTTCTTGGATTGAACAGTAAGTGTAAGCAATAACCACTACAATACGTGGAAATTGCAGTTTACGCTCATGTTAGCGGGTGGATGACGTTGTATCCGTCATTGGATTCTCCGTCTGTGGCCGCTAATTTGCAGACGTGGTTGCGCGTTGTAGCACAACATGCAAAACCCAGGGTCCAACCTGCATGCTTCGGAGCGGAAACGGGGACTATAAACGGCGTTAAGCGCCAAAACGGTCCAATATGCAAAATGGATTTTGCAGCTTGCTGCGGACTCACCATATTGGACATGGCGGTACAGTGAAAGGCAACAACGCCTGAAATGCCATCCAGGATGACGAGAGGCACTGCTTACAAATGGGAGAGTCACCTCGCTGTAAAGTCACAACTGATGATTTTCGCAGTATTACAAATCAGTGATCGACACCGTGTTTGAACACAGTCCCTGATCAACCCGGAAAAGCATTTCCGCTTCTCAGGTCGAACAGAACTTGCTGACCGCATTTGGTAAATTTCTCGTCTGTAACTATCAGCATGTTTCCCCTTTAGTGCCGTACGGAAACGGTTTTTTGCAGCAACGGCGTATACTACATTAGTAGCAAACCCGTGTGAAAGATCACGACGTTACATTCGCTCCTATCTGTCTATACAAACACGAGATCTTTGTTCCTATTGAATACCGTTGACTCTTACGTATTGAGCAACAGAATCCACGATCGAGGTCTCGAGCGAGCGAGGTTGGTAGTCCAAGATCTTTCGGGACTTGGTATCGTCTGGAATACCGTAGACACCCTCCTTCTCGTCCTTCTCCAACAGTTCTGGAGTTCCAGCAGGAACAGGAACATTATCTCTCAAGTGTGGGAATTCTTTACGAATAGTGTTGATAATTCTTTGGGTGCTGAATACTCCGCTGTACAAAAAGATTCTCTGACTGTTAGCAGCTTCCTTTTCGAAAGCAATACGATGTGCCGCAGCAACGTCTCTCACATCCACGAAATAGCTGACAGTGCTTGGAGCTGTTTCAGCTGGATATTGCTTGAGCAAAGAAAGGTAAATCTCGTTGGTACCATTTACGGCTCCCTTAGCTTCAGAGTCAAAGGCTTGAGGCCCAAACACGTACACTGGATGGATGGTGGCGATATGGAAGCTTGGCTTTTCCTTCTTCTCGAACTCCCACAACGCCTTTTCGGCGAAAACCTTAGATCCAATGTATGGAGCAAAGCCCTTGGTCAAGGCTTGTTCCCGAGTGATGTGGGTCCACGACTCTTCGTTGAAGGAATAGTCTTTGGGAAGCGAGGGATCAAAGAGGTGGGAAAATCCCATGGAAGCATAGGAGGATGTGCAGACAAATTTCTTGATATTTTTGCCAAACTGTTGAGCTGAATGCAAAGCATTTCTTGTTCCTTCGACGGCTGGGATCAACAATAAATCTTCAATGTTGGTTTCTGCGTTAATCACGGGAGAGGCGACGTGGAAAAACGCCACCACGTCTGGATGGTTTTTTAGAGCTTCATCGTAAGCACCGGGAACGCTCATTTCAGGAACAATTTCGTATATAAAGCCGGAGTTCAAGTTATTTCTCAAAGCCTCACCTTTGGCTTGAGTACGAACCGTACCGACCACTTCGTAGCCATGCTCGATTAAGTCTTTAACAATATGTTGGGCAATAAAGCCAGAGGCACCAGTAACAAAAGCTTTAGGCATTAGAGATTTTTTAAAAACTAGAGAAATTGATGGAAGTGATGGAATTGGTGAAATTCGACAGGTATAAGCAGTAATGCACAATTATATATCCACGGGATCCATCTTGATCAGACGGACCTATTTCTAAATTTAGTAAGCATTCCTTTCTAACAGCCGTCTTAGACCCGTCTACGAACAGTGGCTTGCAAAAGGAGATAACCGGGCTTGGACCCTATAATTACAAAAACTGCAACCAGTGCACCTGCGGCAAAATAAGGTTTAGCACGGAACCGGAAGCTCCAAAAACACTCCGATTGGACAATATCCACATTCTTTAGTGCTTATAAATGCAGCGTGAATCACTGCAAGGAACAGTTTGTGATTCACACAAAGAAGGAAAAGTATTGCGGTACGAGCTTCGGTGATTCACTGCTAAGAAAACGAAGACAATCGTTTCTGGACAGTTCAGATAAGCCTGAGGAGGCTGTTAAATTTCGAGCTAATCTCCATTTAGCTGAGCTGGCATTGGTTGTGGTCCGGTTCAGGCAATGATCCGCGTATGCAGTATAGGGAGTAGTGTTTCTTTCCTGCATGGATATGTCGCGCGACATTGGCGACTTTCCCATGACGACGGTGATGATCTTCCCACCCCGCTAGTTTACGAGTCCCCGGAACAGCCCACGCACTGCAGTTGATCCGGGTAGGCCGAATACACCACATCCGCCTCCAGCTGACCGTCCCAGCGCCCAAAATCGAAATCGGTTGCATTTTGTCACGTGACCGACTGTGGCCACCATTAATCATCAAGGTTCTGCTGGATAATCGCCTGACATATCACCATGGGCGGCACTGTTATAGAAATCGAGTCCGAAGCTCAGTTCTCCGAGTTGACGAGCTTGGACCCCTCCAAGCTTATTGCTCTCTACTTCCACACTCCGTGGGCCGGTCCTTGCAAGACCATGAACAGTGTGTTCAAGACATTGGCCGAGTCCAAGGCAACCGACCCCAACCTCGTTTTCCTCAGCATAAACGCCGACGAGTTATCGGAGATCAGTGAGCTCTTTGAGGTGAGGGCGGTTCCGTACTTCATCCTCATCAGAAACTCCACCATCTTGAAGGAGTTGTCAGGAGCAGACCCCAAGGAGTTTATAAATGCTCTCAACCAGTTCTCTTCTCCACAAGCGCAGACTTCCGGATCCAGCGATTCTTCTGGTAGTGCTGCTGCTGCTGCTCCTGAAGCCGCTGCTCCAGAGGAGGAGTCCGAGGAAGCGCTCAACGAAAGGTTGGGCAAGTTGACCAAGGCTGCACCAATAATGTTGTTCATGAAGGGATCGCCCTCGTCGCCGCAGTGTGGGTTCTCCAGACAGTTGGTAGCTATTTTGAGAGAGCACCAGGTCAGGTTTGGGTTCTTCGATATCTTGAAAGATGACTCCGTTAGACAGGGCCTCAAGAAGTTCAGCGACTGGCCCACTTTCCCACAGTTATACATCAACGGAGAGTTCCAGGGAGGTTTGGACATCATCAAGGAGAGTATTGAAGAGGACGACCACTTCTTTGACAATGCGATCGAGGCCGCCTAGATTCACTGCTTCTGGACGGAGGTCTCCTGTAAATTTATTACTGCATCTATTCCATAGTTGATCAGTTAATCTATTGCTATATGACTACCCGTAGTTTTGCTCTAATTCTTCTCTATTACTCTATATTGTTTTAAAGTCTGCCTTGCGATATCAAGACATCCAACTCGGGGTCAGACAGGAACCCATCTTCTCCATCCATGTCATCGTCGTCATCACCATCCTCACTATCCGAAATGGGATCGCTCAAATCTCCTTCATCCTCCTCTCCCATTTCCTGTTCTCCGGAAACTCTCTTCATTATATCTATGTGGAACTGGTCGAGTTCGTGTGTGTTTGTTTCGTCTCGTTCTTTGCCTTCCCCTTCTTCAACAACAGGCAAGTTTTCATCTGCGTACACTTCGAAGAATTTTCCTCCAAGACGGTTATACTGATAACGCTTGGGAAACTTTTTGTTGAACAATATGGGGAGATAGTAGCCGTCAATCAAATTCAAGCACTCGAACGAGTTCTGTAGCTGGTCGATGTATTTCAGGTAATTCCGAATTTGCTTGTCGGTTTTGTTAAATTGTCGGATCATTTTGAAGTGTCTGGGAAACTTGATTTTTTGTTTGTAGCTGGAACTTTTACCCTCTGAAGTCTGTTGAACCTCACGCAAATGGTGCCGGGCAGAACGGATTCCAAGGTCTCGGGCAGGTCCGAAACTGCCCATAGTATCAGCAAGACTCAAATCATCCACAATGTTGCTAGCCATTTCCAAGCGGTAGTCAGAATCTCGGAAAATCTGATAGTTCTCCAAGATGGAAAGGTTCAATAGCGAAATATTGTTGCTATTGAATGTGCTCAACACCTTCTCGAGCGAATAGTAATCTGCTTCTTGATCTTCGAAAGACCCAAATTCTGAGCTGGAATAAATAATCTTGCCTATTGCGTGAAACAAGTTTACTTGGTTTTCTCTTTGGTATGATAATCCGAGAACCTTGGACGTATCTATCAATTCGTCGTCAGTTTTCTCGTCTTCAGTTGCGTTGTTGTTCCTCAAAACATTCGAATAATGCTTCGACCACAATTCCAAATTGAAAAGGGCAGAACGTACGTCACCTATTTTGACAATGTCCTCCAAAAACGAATTTAATGCTGGCTGTGGTATCCCCTTAAATACATCCCTTTCTGCTCGAATAACTTCGCCAATGGTCTTGCGAATGAACTTGTTTGCAATGGAGTTAAATTTTATTTGCTCGACGTTTGTATGGCCCAGGATCGCCTTACCAAGCAAGGTATCCACAGAAAGACTGTTCTCGACATTGTATGAGTACAGTTTTGCTTCGCCCCCGGCATATTCAATCTCTGTCAAACATAGCACCAATGGGGGCAGTTTTTCTTCGCTGTAAATCCACTGGCGAATTGAGTTTCGAAAGTTTTGCAATGTTTCGTCATGAAAAATGTTTGGAAGCTCTTCAACTATTATCACTGCTAAATTGTTTCGGATCTTATACTTAGCAGAGTTGAGGAATTCCTCGAACTGATTCGGCTGCTGAACGCCCACCACACTGTTGCTATCCATGTACTCGATCCAGTTCTCGTCGTTGCTATCAAAGGAAAGACTCATTGAGTTCTTATGGTCTCTGTATCTGGGTACAAGTTCGTTAGCTAGGATTTTTGCTGTGGTCGATTTAGAGCTCCCAGACGGCCCCGAGAGAATCAACAACCGCGCTGATGATTCACCAGTAATCATCGACTCCAATTGTGTTCGGACCTGCTTTAGTTTCTGAGGATTTATGCTGATCTGGTTGGACAGCAAAGGGTGGTACTTATCTATCCATTGTTTCGAGGAAGATTGGTCTGGGAGGCTTGGTACATTATTCTGCCCAGTAGATTCAGGTGCGGGTCTTCGCCGTTTCTTTTCTGTCGGCCCACTGAAGTCTGTTCGCTTCCGGCTGCTTCTAGGTGTAGGTATTTCGGAGATGTCTTCGGAATCGGCCGATTCTTCGTCAGAATCTTCAAGCGGATCATGGTCAATTTCCACATCCAGCGACGACTCTACCACCACCACTCTCGCTGGTTTGGTGGTTCTGGACTTCACATCTTTCGTCTTCTTCTTCATTGTGCCATGGTTCCTATATCATAAATAGTGTGTGCGCGTCGCGAAGAAGTAGATGGTCAAGAAGGTGTCTTAGAAAAATGAGATGCTCTGATAATCGAGCTTCCCTTCTAGTCCAGAAACCATTGCTACATGTTCCTACTGGCGATCCAAAACCATTTCCGCTGAATTCAATTTTCTATCCCTAATTTTGCTAGAAAAGTCAAGCATTATCTCAGCTTCCTCCATGGTTCAGCGTGATACCCTTTTCAGCCAGTTTTACAAGAGAAGCTTGTGTTTGTGGCCCCGGAAATACTCCCATAGGTGGATAAACCACTAGCTGGTCTGTGGGGACCGCATTTTGCTCTTCTCTTAGTAAGTGGGCTTTCATATCGTTCATGGAAAGAGCAGTGTAGTTCACATTGTAAGTCTGAGCTTGTGGGAGCTCGGAGTACGATATAGCTGAGTCTGAGGCTCTCTTCTTAGCCGAACTTGGTTTATTGCTTTCGATGTGTACAGTGTCCACTGAAATGGCTCCTGGAAACACATTTTCGTATGCAACCTCGATCACATCTTCAAATGTGGGATAGATCATTACTTTGAAGGAACTCTCACTCTGGTTGTTTGATAACACGACTCCAGCATAGATGATATTGTTGAATGTGAATTGAATCCAGGAGATGACGTGAATGTCCTTCAAATGCTCGATGTCACTAGCACTCGCCTTTGGCCGATGAAATCGACACAAGAACGTGGCATCCTGAAAGTTCAAATGGACCCCTCCTGCAATAGCACAAGTTCCATGGAACGCTCTTGTGCACTTTGGATGGGTGCATTGAAAACACACGCCTAGCTCTTCACTAGCTCTTTTAGAACCTTTGGAGCAAATAGAGCACTTTAATTTTCTTTGATTTTTATTAATATTATCCAATCCGCTTACCGTCACTTGCATTCCACTATTTTTCCATGCGTGTAGTTGTTTTGGAAACATACTAGCACATATACTGTGCACATACGATGGTTTGCCATCTTTGTGGATTGGATCACATTTCAATAGCTGGAAGAAAGGATGCACTCCAATAGGAGATGTAGCAAAAGAATTGGGGCACAAATCGCATTCGTGCTGAAACGACACAGGTTTCTGAGTCTGTTGAGTTTCAGCATTTTTGCTCCTTTTCTTGGGAGAACTGCTATGTGGAGAAACAGCCCTTCTTTTCGGTTGCTCGGGTTCTGTATCCAGCACGGCAACTGATTCATCCAGCACACTTTCTTCATATGGAATACCATGAAATTTGCATATTAATTGTTTCACATTGAGACCCACAGAGTCATGGATGCATTCACATTTCTTTGTCACCTGTCCGATGGGAAACCAGTCGTCCAAAGCAAAGTTCACCGACTCTGCCAAGTTGTATCCATAGTTGAACCCAGAGTGGTATCCATAGGGATATGTAATAACAAATTCCTTCTCGTGGTGCACTATTTTGTTATACTTTATGTTGTGTTTCTCCAAGAATTGTGGTGACACGATAAACGTCTTGTGTCTCAAGAACTCAGGACAAATCAAGTAATCCTCGTTGAAGGTCTCTTTCATCAACTCGAAAAATTTGGGCTCTTCCAGCTGGGGAATCAGATACCATTGCTTGGGCGCACCAAAGTGCAAGTAGTTGATAGAATGCAAATCTTGATCCTCCAAGTGCCAAGCAAAGCTGGCCTTCCACAAACCCGCGTAGAGATATGCTTCATTCACACCTGGGAGCTTCACGTCCATAAGATCGAGTATGTTGGGAAGATGTGCGACGTTCCACGATTTTATCGAGTCTGAAAACAAGGATCCCATCATATCCGCACCGTACATGGGTTCTGCATAGGTCAAAGTTCTCCAGTAATTCTTTTCCAACTCGTCACATCTCTCGTCAGTGAATTCCGAGGTGTCAACCTTGTAGACATCTTCGGTAGTTAATTTATGCAATGTGGAGGTAGGCGGTCTCGATTTACCTTTGCCTGCCGGAGGCTGGTAATTGCTCTTCTCGGACACCTCTTTCCATTGGAACATATTGAAGCTTCTCAATTTCTCGATGTTTTGCAGCACAAAAACACCAGGGCCAGCTGAGTGGATTTGTTGCACAATGGGGTTCTTGATTTTCACCAGCTCCAAGGTTTCCTTGGTGTAGCAGGATTCTACCTCGTCCAACCATTCCTGGGGCGGGATGATCTTCACGATCCCAGACTGCATCCCGTACTTGTTGATTGCCTTGTTGAACTTGTAGAAATCGCGGAACTGTGCCATCGATGGTTTGAACACTGGAATGCCACCAGTGACATGATGGGGCTCCACCACCAAGTTGGGATCCGGAGCGTATTTGGATTTGGGTGTCATTGAACAATTGGATGGAAGGGTTTTGAAGCTTGGAATATCTGTTGAAGAAGTGTTTTGTTCTTCCAATTGAACTGCCTCGGCGTCTAGCAACAGGTCATACGATACTTGCGCTGGGCGTTTGATTCGGACTTGAAGAAGCAAGCGCCGACTTGTTGATCCGTACAGGTTCCAGAATCAATAATGTGTGGAGGTTACAACGGGCTATGGTGCCTTTTTGGTGGAAAGAGAGTACTGCTAGTAATGTGATAATGGTACGGCTGCTGATCATCCAATTTCATTTTTCCGCGAGTCGGACTAGGCGAACTACGTTAAGTGGAGGAGAAATTTCAGATATGGTTCAAACGGACCGGGATTTTCGCGTTCAGGTCAAAGAGGTATCATCTACTACAACTAGACCACCACTTTCATCTCCGGTCGGATCGGCCCTAAATGCATTTTATTTGCTTGTTCTGATTGCCCTCCCCATAAAAGTTGGAACTCGCACTACTGAAATATGTGTCTCGAAGTATAACCAACTCCGATCAACCATGGCAACACGTAAAGCAGTATACAAGAAGCCGGAGAGCGTGTCCAAGTCCAGAGCTCTCAATGCGACCATATTGACGGTTCTCACCGTCTTGTTGGTGGTGATGTGGGGATACCATGCTGTGTGGGCCATCAGGGTCATGCTCAATAGGCCCTTTGGAAACTTGCTAAACAACTTGGTGTTTGGACCAGGAACCTTGGTCGCCAACACAGGTGTGAGCACAAAGATAGTGTCCTATATCAACACCAAGTTGGTGGAGGATCGGATCGATTCTGACCATAAAAAGTATATATAGTCAAGGTTGAGGTTCTAATCCCGTTGGTTCGTACAGGTGATGCTTTGTTCAAAGCAGTACTTTTCCAAGATACTGAGCTCTAGTTTGTGTCCCTGTGCACTGAGCCATTGCTGAAGTTGCTCTAGAACTATGGGTTGATAGCTGAGGATTCGGTCATACCATAACTGATTCTTTTGGATGATTTTGTTTAGGTTCTTATGAATGGATAATTGGGCAAGGCTGTGGCCCGTAGACGCTTTCTCTTTCCAATCTACATCGGCATCGACGAGCTTGCTGGCATTTGAAAGTATTTCCACCATCCGCTGCTTACTCCTGGCGGGCTTGATTTCCCAAAGGGCAAGAGTATTCTTCAATTCCTGGACACTAAACTCTGAGAAATCGATGGAATCAGAGAGGTCTGACGTTTTCGGCTCTTCTGCAAGTATTCCCGGGCTGGATGGAACCTGTAGTATGGAGGTATTGGGATCGTCGTGACTTTGTGGTTCGTCGGGTTCCGCTTCAATCTCTTCTATTGTAATTTCCACTATGCTGTACTCTGCTTCGTCCTGTTCGGAGTCCGCAACTTCGTTGTCTGAATCGACATTGACGGTTTTGGTGCCTAGGTTGCGGATCTCTATGCCGTTTCTCTTGGTATCATGAACCGCAAGGCCATTTCGAAGTTCTAACTTCGAGGTTCGTCGTATTTTCGTGCTATTTTTGATGCTGGAGAAGGATGCCGGTACAGAGTCGATGTTCGAGACTGCAGTGGAGTATATGCTCTCGTCGTCCGAAGATATGATGATCTCTTCCTTCTGTGGCGATTTGAACAATGTGAACAGAACTCCCGCTCTTTTAGTCGGAGAAACTGGAACTTGTTTCCTTTCGGATGGAGACGGTTCTAGGGATGCATTGGAGTGTATTTTAGGTTTCTTTGTAGGCGTTCTGAACGGACTTGTTCTGGGTCTTTTTGATGTCACTGACAACGGAGGTTGAGTGTTGAAGTCCGAGCCCGAGGTGAGTATTTCGATGGATGGCGATGGCTGGTATCTTAAGGGGGTGCCATTAGCTGACTCTGCGCTATCTATGACTTCGTAGACTTGGCTTTCGTCCTCAGACATCACATAGTCTTACCAAAGGCGTTGATGATTTGCAACTAACGCGACTCGGATTTAATAAGCAAGAATCGTCGTTGTTGCTGAACACGCTTTTTGAGTTTGAAAATTCAATGGATAATGTGTAGTGATCCTTAAGGGGGGGGTCCTACCCATCATTCGTTGGGTTCAAAATCCCAATGCTCCCTGAAGAAAGTCCCTACATTCATCTTCTGCTTCGTGTGTCATTAAATCATTATATTCGTTAGTTTATTCGCCTTCGTCCTACAATAGCTGCTCATCTTCGGAGTCCAGGATGGCGTCCTCCGAAGCTTTCTTCTGCTTATGTCGCTCATTGAGAAACTCTTCGACAACCTTGTCTAGAACCAACACCTCGTCGTCTTCGGTGTCATCAACCTGTTCGAGATCTGTATCAAAGACCGTATCCACCGTTGCTCTTCTCGAGGTATACTCCAGGCCCGAACCTTGTGAGAGAGTCAACACGAACCGTCTGTCGTCTTGGGAATCCTCACATACGTCCTCATCCACAAAGCTGCCCTCCATCTGGTCGTCAGAAAGGTCGTAGAGCCATTTGAAGTCCTCCTCCGTCATCGAGCACGAGCTAGAAGCCTGTGACCAGAGACTGCGGTTGTCCTGAGCGCTTTCGATACCGTGGATCTTGGATGTTATGGCCTTCAAGTTCATCTTGCGTCCTCGCGATAGCTGTGGGAACTTCATCTTGATATTTTGAAGGATATGGATCCACTCTTCCCTGGTGAAAAGCACCAGGTGGTTGTTGAGACGTCCCAAGTCGTCAGAAGTGCCGAACCGTCTGAGAAAGTCGTCGATCTTGGTCTGGTCTCCTGAGAAGTAGCTTAGACGCTCTGCAAACTGATCTCGAACTAAGCTGTTCATGGTCTGGTTTTTGGGGGTTTTTCTCGTACCCTTGCGATTATTCTGGACCCGCTTGCCACTATTGGGCTTGCGATGCTTTGGTGATGGTTGTAGTTGTGGTTGTGGCTCTGCTTCTTCGTCATTGCGGAAACTGCGTACTATGGCGAGCTTGGAATCGGTAAAGCTTTTTTGCTGCTCGAGTCCAATGTTCTCCTCGTGTCTCACCTGCATTTGGGTAGAAAGGAAGAGTTCATGCTCAGGTGGATAATCATCACGTCGTAAGGACGGAAGTTTTGACATATGAACCGTGGTGGCTAAAAAGATGGATGCGATTGTCTATTTTCGCGGTGCAAATAAGGAGTGCTACAAACAAGAAGTGAGGGTACAGTATTAGTTGGGTCCAACTGTATGTGAGCTCAGCAATAGCCGTGGTTTCCGTATTCGGTCTGTTGGCTCTCCTATGACTTTCGAACTATGTCAGTCCTTAAAAAGCGTCTATTTCCTTGCTGAATATGTGATCTCAAATCTGTCTAGTTAAACTATCACGGTTTGTGAGTCTGAGTTATGTGGAATTCTATCCGGGGTTTCCGTGATGTCATCCTGATTGTTGGGGGTTTGCGTCGTTGTTTGCTGTGGATTTGATTCGAGATCGCTTGTTTTGTCTGTCGTGTATGTCGCTTTTGCCAGTGGCTTAATGTTCCATATAGATGTCTTCTTGTCATACTCTGCGATATCCTGGATGGTATTCTTCAAAAGAGCCTTGGTGAAATCTTTGAATTGTTTCTTGGAGAGCTCTACCAAGGTTCCGATGCTGAAATCCTGGTTTTCCTCAACAAACTCTATCAACCCCGATAGCACCTTTGGATCCTTGATTGTCTTCTTCTGTGGTGTCAAGATATTTGTGGTCGTGGTGGATGCGATGGTAACAGCTGTACTTGTTCCTGTGGACGATACCTGGTTAATAATTGCTCCAGAAGTTGGGTCAACGGGTAAGGTAATATTGTTGCATAAGGTAGTATTGAATTGAGCAAAAAAGTCGTCGTTGGTGCCGTCGTTCCATTTGTTTAGTATTACCAAGGAGTGAAACTTCTTCGATATGGAGCCTTCCTGGTTGTTTTCCACGAAATCCTCGATGTCGTCATCTTCATTGATCATCTCGTCATCTTCGTCATCGTCGTCATTTTCCAAGTCTTCACCCTCTTCATCTTCCTTGTCCCATTCCAAATCTGAGTCGTACTCGTAGTCAAAGCCAGTCAATGTCGAGTCTATAGGATTGGTGGTGGGGAGTTGGACTGCCTGGTGCTTTGCTGAACACCACGTACCTATATATGGCGGTTTGGCGTTTTCGTAGAAGCTAATATACTTGATTGGAGGAATTTGATGTAACATGTCTAGGATTTGGGATTCGGTGGTGTTGGACAAGTTCAATGCTGTGACTATTTCTAGGGGGGTAATATCTTGGTGTTTAGATTGTTGTGTCTGAGGTTGAGATGTAGCTGCTGGTGGTGACTGTAGAGACTGGGCCATGATAGCATCAAACGAGCTTGTGGACTCGGCCAATTTCTCCTTGCTCAATTGTCCCGAATGGGCCATATCCATATTCTTCTGTACAAAAAAGGGAAGGAACTCTCGGTCGTAATCGGAAACGATCGATTCAGAAGCGGCTTTCACTGGGGAATTGGGCTCTGCTTTGGTCCCCACTTTAAAGAAGCTGGAGATCTTCATCTGATTGCGTTGCTTGGCCTCCTCGGCACGTTTCTTTTCGTCCTCGGCCTTTTTCTTCTCGGCTTCCTTGCGTTCCCGTTCCTCTTCGAGCTTACGCTTCTTCTCCAACTTGGCCTGTTCACGCTCTGCCTGCTTCTTCTCCTTCTCCTCCTCGCGCTTGCGCTCTCTCTCTAGCTTTTCTTGCGTAGCCTTCTGGCGCTTGAGTTCCTTATCAAGCTCTTTGGCCTTGCGCTCCTCCTCCTTTTTGCGTTCACGCTCGAGTCGCTCCTCTTCCTTCTTCTTCTCGCGCTGCTGGCGTTCTTCCTCCCGCTGCCTCTCCTTCTCAGCCCGCTCCAACTCTTTGTGTTTTTCTCGTTCGGCCCTTTCCAACTCCTTTTGTTTCTGTTTCTCAAGACGAATCAATTCTTTCTGGGACATCGGCGAGTCCAGCACCGGGTCGACCTTGGGCTTCTTGTTGGACGTGTCATGGCCATCGGAATCGGGCAGGCTTCTCTTTGCGGAAACTTCAGCACTCATTGGTGGTTCCTTCATGATGTGGTACGCGTCTTGGATAAGTTGGTGCGGGTATAGACGTGGAAAAAACAGAAAATAGGGCTGCGAATCATTAGAGATGGAGGGTTGGGAATAGAGTGGGGAGTGAGGGAAGGACATAGAGGTCGGAAGGAGAGTGATGAGCACATGCTTGTTCAACTATAGAAAATGGCATCACTATTAACCTATTGTCGACGACATCTCTTTGTCGACGATATTCTTTATCGAATTTGCCGTTCAAGAACGGTTGCTTTTGGTGACCCTATCATATCTGCTAATAGAAGCCTCTTCTACGAGTCGTTTGGATGGGAATGAGAGTTGGACCGATGTGTTGGTAGGGTACATGTACAGCAGTGAACAGTATGGTCTGTTCTCCAATGGGATCCACAGTTTTATTCTCCAATGGGATCCAAAGTGAGTGGTGGTGGGTTCGCTGATAGGGTCCCCTAGTGATAACTGATCCTTTCGTGTTTGCCAGCTTTCTTCTACTTTTATCCGAGAAATATTAACTGGCAAGCGGTAAACCCAAAAGTAGGTAAGATGAATGGTGCCCCGTACTACCATTGGAGCTGCTACGCTTCTAAGCACTGCAGTAAGGATGTTTTCGTCGAGCAGGTTACAGTATGGTCATTGCGGTATGGTCATTATGGAGTGACTAGGGAAATAAGCCAGAATAGCACGTAAATCATACTGCAATTCCATGAAAATCGTACCCAGTGGCGGTTGTCGTTTACCCAACACTTCCGTAGAAAGGTTGTGCTGGACGCGCCCTTAACCAGTCGAGCCACTCGTCGTCGTCTCCCAGTCGTCGTCGTTGTCTACGCCGTCAAAATGATTAATTAATTACCCGAAGAACTGAAAGCCTATCTATAGTCAGGAATGTCAAGGTGGAAAAACGGAGTGTTGGTAGCCACAGCAGCGTAGTACTCGCCATCGTTACCGTTCTCCAAGTCGTCGCTGCCGGTAGCAATGTTCACATACGTGGTGGTGCTGACCAAGCCATCCTCGGCATAGGTGCCGAATCCTGCATTGAGGAGACCCCGTCTGATCCAGGGACTCAAGATACCCGAAAAGTGGAACTCCACCTCACGGTCAGCATAGATGTTGAGGGCTCTGCGCAAGTCCACCAACGCCTGGATGGAGGTGACGTCGATCTGCGACACCGAGGAAAAGTCAAAGTGCACGATCTTCAAGAGCGGTCTGGGGTCCTCCTCGAAGTGAGCGTCGTTGTTGCCGAAACGGTCCTTCCAGAAGGGGAAGTTCCACCTCAAGGGACCCGGGTCGTTCCATGGACGCGAGCCGGTGTCGGTGAAGTGGTACGGTTTACCTCTTCTGGTCAAACGCTTGGCCTCGTCCGAAACTCGGTCAATCTGTCTGGACGAGTTGGGGTACACGAACGATTCCACCGGCTTGAACACGAGCACTCCCGGGGGTGGCGTCTGCACCTTGAGCTGGTCGTTGATGTTGTACTTGGTCAAGGGCACCCAGCGGGTGTGGAACCTGACCCGGGGGTTCTTCTGGATCAACGACTTGGTGCTGACCTTCGTGACGTCGCGCGCGAGGCCGTCGCTCTTGAGCTTGCTGGTAGCGTTGGAGCTGTTGTTGATGACCTGGTGGATCTCCACGTTGTCGGAGGAGCTGTGCGAAGAAGCCGAGTTGTTGTCGCGCTCCTGCTTGATGGAGTAGGCGTCGCTTTCCAACGCGTCGATGGTGGGGTTGACCACCTCGGCAACCTGGATTCTGCCCAAGAACTGGCCCTTGGGGATGGCCACACGGAACAACAACACCGCGGCGGAAGCACAGATGGCAAAGTACACCCCGTCCTCGATGGACGCAAACACGGTGATGATCACGGCAATGACAAAGATCCCGGAGTCCAACGGAGAGATGTTCCAGAAGTTCCACGTCACCTTGTAACTGGCAATCAAGTCCGACACCGCGTGGATAATCACCGCCGACAATGTGGCCTTGGGAATATAGTAGAACGCGGACGTCAAGCAGTACAACGCCAACAACACCACACACCCTGTGAAGATACCGGCGAGGGGCGTTCTGACCCCACACTTGGCCTTCAACGCCGATCTGGAGAACGACCCCGTCGAAGGGTACGCGTTGAAAAAAGTTCCGATCAAGTTGTTGATACCAATGGCCACCACCTCCTGGTCAGGCACCACCTTATAGTCGTTGACTCTTCCGAAGGACTTGGAGATGGCAATGTGCTCCAACAACAAGATGATGGTGGACACGGGGATCTCCGACGCCATGTCGTTGATGATCCCGTGAGGAATGTGCATGACACCGACGTTTCTCAAACCCTTGGGCACCACGCCAATCACGGTGATGGGAGGCTTGAACTTCAGCGAGGGGCCCTTGAACGCCTTCTTCTTGGGATGCACCACGCCCCACGAGATCGCGGTGGCCACGATGATAACGATGGCGTTTCTCAATTGCTGGAAGTAGAAGAACCACCACTTCAACTTGGGCTGTCTCTTTTGGCCGTAATCACAGCCAAACTTCCACACGTACAAGATGAACAACGGGACCAAGCCGAACGCCGCGTCCACAGTGGTGTTCTTCAAGTTCTTCAACGTGTTGACAATCACCAAGTACGTCGCGTCACGGGTATTGACCTTGGAGTTGTACCCCATCAATCCGGGCACCTGGCCGGCTATGATGTTGAACGCCGAGCCCGACATGAACCCCATGACGGCGGGGATGGAAATGAACTCCAAAATGAACCCCAATCTCAAGATACCAATGCCAGCAGCGATCCCACCGCAGATGAGCGACAAGAACGTGGCGATCTCCGGGTTGGTGTACTTCTCAGTCCCGACCTTCTGCTGCACCTTATAGATGACCTTGGCCACCTGGGCAGACATCACCGCCACCGGACCGATGGAAACGTCCTTGGACGTGGCAAAGAACGAATAGATGAAAACCCCGACAAACGACGAGTACAACCCGTACTGTGCCGGGAGCGACGCCAACTGGGCGTACGACATCGACTGGGGCACAAGCACCACTCCGACGGTGATTCCCGCCACCAAGTCGCCGTACAACCATTTTCCGTTATAATGCAAAATCCACTTCGCGATGGGGAACAACGACACCAAGTAATTGACCAAGAGCTGCAACGGGTTTCCCGCCACCTTGCGGACCCAGTCGAGCACTGTGACGTCGTGCTCGAGGTACTCGGGCACCACGGCGTCTCCGTGGTCCTGGTAGTCGTGGTGGGGGTATTCATGTGACACCCGAGAAACGTACGGAGACACGTCGCCGTGCTCCTGCAAATGAGGAACCTCAGACTCCGGAGGGTTGTTGCTGTTCAACTTGTGAAGAAGCTCCGACATGTTGTCTGTGTTGCTGGCGAATCCCAGGGAATGTTGGGGTCTATATATACCAAAGAACGAGGTGGGCTGCCGGTTGCCACAGCATAAATTTTTTTGATTGCAATATGATGCCTATCCCGATTGCCGCAAGATGGACCAGAAAACGTATACAGAGTTGTGGCGACTCCAGACGTATATTATATAAATGGAATTACCTCATCCAGACTCTAGGGCATCCACAATTTGACGTTTTCACGTGATGTGGTGGCACAGTATTGTTGCTTTTGCCCTGCAAAATGTCGGGGTGCTGCGTGGGTTGCAGATCCTTGCTTAGACGAGAGAGGGGGCCCTGTGCACTGGTTCGGCTGTCTGGGTGGCCAGAAACTTGCTTCCGACGGCTACACCGGAAATCGCCCTCGCCGCCGTCGGTGGGGAGTGCACCTGCTTCTCGCCCGGTCTTCGCCCCCTTCCCATTGCCCTATGTTTGACACCCATGCCCCCAGACGTGCAGCACCCGATATGCGCCCTGCACATGCGCCGCGACTATTGCGACTTGTCACGTGATCTTATCAAGATGGCCCTAATTAATCGGATGCGGAGATGAGGCCAATAGCGCCGTTTTCAGGCACGCCGGCTAGCAGAGAGCTCTTCACAGGCGCATGAATGGCTCTGCCAAGAATACAAACCTCGATTTACGAGAGAGGGGGGGAATACGAGCTCCAGTCCAGAGTCTGCCAAATTTCCCCAGATGTGCAAAAAACAAAAAACTTTTTGGCTGCGACGGTTTGCCCTGGGCCGTGGTTCGTGTGCAGGGCGCATCTGCATGGCTG
Source organism: Suhomyces choctaworum (assembly GCA_030568475.1). Classification (NCBI taxonomy): domain Eukaryota; kingdom Fungi; phylum Ascomycota; class Pichiomycetes; order Serinales; family Debaryomycetaceae; genus Suhomyces; species Suhomyces choctaworum. The sequence continues at coordinate 26,727 of JAJMGE010000034.1, read as the reverse complement.
TAGAGAAATGTGTGTTGTTATGTATGCAGAGACCTGGACTACACTGGCCGTTAGCATTCGGGAGTGGCTGCAAACTCTGGGTGCGTTGCAGCAAGTATGACGTGGAGTGTCGGTTCCATACGGCTGACTGTGGCCCATACGGCTGGCGATTCCACAGTCAGCCGTGTAACAGCTTGTGGTAGCTAAAACGTTCGGTGCGCCACAGTGCAGATGTCAGTAGCATAAGAAACGCACAGGGCGCGTTGTGCCTGACAGCATTGCGCGACAACACATACGCGAAGTGAGTTGTGAAGCTGAGGCGAGTAGACCAGAGCAAAGCGGTCCAGATGCTTCAGCAGACATTAATGAGCTGAGATCTGATGATTCTTGCCTCCAGAGCATACTATCGTTGAGATTGGGCAGCTTTTCGTGTGCCAACTCTGGAATGTGGTGTCGAGCTACGTTGCACCCAAAAAGAGTCCATCTGAAAAGATCGGACATTTCATCTTCCCTGGCTTCGCTGGATCTAGCGACGGTCACATTGTTTTGAGTCGCGTGCAATTAGAGGCTGCATTAAGAAAAGTGTCTTTACGGAAGTATGAACAGCAAACCGCAAGAAGCAAAATGGACGAGATCGTTGAATACAGCTGGGTTAATGGTATGCGGTCGCACGGTTAAGGACCTTCTCTGGATTCTTTCCTTGCAATGCTTCTTTGGATATCCCTTTTGTTGATCCTTTCTTTGGTGCCCGCTTCGTTGGTGACACCTCTTTGGTGAGTGCTTCTTTGTGACACCTCTTTGGTGACCCCCTTTCTACAGTTTTGCAAATATCGAGCACAACCAGCTCGTCAACGTGGTTTCACGCCGTATATGATTAAAGCTCTCCTAAATCACTTGATTTTTTTTTTGATTTTTCGAAATCTAAACTCAACATCTAGTGCTGCTTGACGGCCTTAGCGTTTTCAGCCTCGACGAGGTCAACAGCATTTCTGTATTCTTGTTGCTGGTAGCACTGTTGCAAGAAAACCTTGTACTTGGCATTCAACAACTTTCTGTCGGGATGCAGTTCTGCACATGGAGCAACCACTCTTCCTGGACCAGTCATCTTTTCCATCAGTCTCCACAACTTGTCGCCGGCGTTGCCCTCCTTGTCATCCTTCTTGACCGAAGACAATGGCTTCAAGTTCAAGTCGTTCATCTTTTGTGACAAGCCCTTCTGGACGTTCAGCTTCGAGCCGAACGACAATGTCTGTTCCTCGTCTTCGCTGTCGTCTTCAGAAGTCACAGCCTTGCCCTTGCTGACGGTGGGCTGGTTGAAGTAGTCGGTCTCCTCTTGCATTGGAGTCATTGCTGGGAACTGGTGGTGCGATCCAGCACTGTTGTGAGAGTATGCTAAGTGCGAGATGTTCGTGGTGCTGGTGGTGGCAGTTGGAGCGGTGTATGGCGAGGTAGATCCGCCACCAGAGGTGTTCAAGTTCACTTGTGATCTTTGGGAGGACAAGATCGAGGATCTTCTCGATCTTCCCTTGGTTGCAATGTGTTCATTGACACTTTCTTCAGCAGCGACGGCTCCCAAGATTGCAGAACCGAAAACAACCGCCGCGTCAATGTATCTGGGAATAATGACGGGCTTTCCCGTACAGTCTGCCAACAATCTCATCAACAAACCGTTTCTACTTTGGCCACCACTCATGAAAATCGAGTTGATTCTGTGGCCAGCCTTTTCCATCTCCTCCACGATTTGTCTAGTCTGCTGGGCGATGAACTCACAGGCACCAAAGTACTGGATCGCCAAGTCTGCCAAGGAAGTGTCCATCGACTGACCGATGATATTCGCCTTCATTCTGGGGTCCGCGATGGGCGATCTGTTACCATGGAAGTCACCGTAAAAAAACATGTGTCTGGCCAAGCTGACCACGGATCTTGCCTTGTTCTGGGTGACCAAGTTCTCCAAGGTCAAGTTCAAGTAGTCGAACTTGGAGACGTTGGAGGTTTCAGCCAAGTGTGACAATTCCTGTTGCGAAGGGTGAGTAGCCAAGACGTGAGCCAACAACGCTCCAGTTGCGGACTGACCACCCTCGGCCAACCAGTATCCATGAGCCATGACGTCCTTGTATGGACCCCAAACCCCTTTCACAAAGTATGGGTCTTGAGTCATGGCGAGATGACAGGTGGAAGTACCGGCAACGGCGGCCATTCTGCCACACGCGGTGCCAATGGAGCCCTCGGTCTTTGCTGCCGACTCCTTCAAATGTGGGATGTCGACCTTGGCGGCAACAGTACCCACCCAGCCGGCGTAGGCATCGATCACGGCCGAGCCGACGATACACTCAGTAGTCAAGCCCAAGTCCTCGGCAGCGGACTGGCTCAACTTGCCCACAATGTCACCGGCACTCAAGAAAATGCCGCTCTTTGCTGGGGTTCCACCCAATCTTCTGAAGTCGTCTTCCACCAACTCGGGTAACTCGACCTTTTCCAAGAACTCCTGGGACCAGCCGGTGGTAGAGTCCTCGACACCCAATGGGAGGAAGCCCTGCTTACACACGGTGGAGTTGAAGGAGCGGGCTTCGGAGCCCGTGGCCTTATGGCCCAAATAGTCGGGCAAGTCGTAGAATTTGCAGCCTTTGATTCCGCCCGGCTTGTTGTGCTTCAACCACTTGATCTTGGGCAATTCCATCTCGATGGACATCTGGCCGCCCACATACTTCAAGCACTTGTCGTGGGTGGCATTGATGGCGTCGGTTTCTTCCTCGGCACGGTGGTCCATCCACATGATGATGTTCTCGAGTTCGTCTGAAAAGTCGGGTCCCACGGAGGCGGGTTTGTCGGAGTCCTCGTAGATGGCCACCAACGAGCACGTCGCGTCAAAACCGATACCGTAGACCTCGTGGGGGTCCACGCCGGAGTCCCGCAAACACGTCTTGACACAGAACGCGATGGCGTTCCAGATCTCGGTGGTGGACTGGGTGATGTAGCTGGGCTTCAACTCGTGTCTGGAAATGGCTCTTTCCGCCAAGCCCAAGATGATACCGTTGGTGTCAATGAGACATGCTCTGGCGGAACCGGAGCCGACGTCGACTCCAACGAAATACACGCCAGGGAGTGCTTGCACGGCTGGGGGGTTGAGGAACGAGGACTTTCTCGAGGTGAGGTTGGTGGCGGATCTGCCGCCTTGAGCAGGAGGAACCATGGTTGTGCTTGCAAAAATGGTCCACCGGGGGAGAATTGGAAAAAAAGAAAGATGTCTTGGTAAAACCCGCTAGTACAGCAACTATTTATATGATCATTCTTAGTAAAATGGCAACCATGGGGGAAGGGGCGCGGGCTGTGCAGGAGCGTTTTTTTTCATATAGTTAGTTTCAGAGCCGGGGTAGTGTATGTGGAGGAATGGGTGGAGAAACAGCGTGAGGATTATTCCGGGCGGAAATACACTACTGGTGATCTACCGAGAGATTACCCGTTCCAATAGGGTCGGGAGTTGTGAAGGAGCGGCGTAGTTGCCAATCGCCGTTGGCGATGGTCTGGGGACGCCTGGGGCCAGCGGGGCATGGGTGGGGCTGCTTCCCGGGGGCCAGGCGTGCTTGTTGCACTCGTGGGTGCATCCGGGATAGGCGACAGCAATGTTTTTTCGTCGGGTGTGGCCTAGAAGTTGGGCCGAGCAGGAAAAAGCAGAGCTGGGGCGAGGTCGGCCGACATTCTGGAGGAACGGCGCTCGGGAAACGGCCGGGCTCCGACCGTAGCCGATGTGTGTCCATTTGTGTAAGTGTAGCACCGTTTGGTGCTTGGTTCCTGGTGCCTTTTTAGGGTGTTCCACGACATTATCCGTCTCCGCGACATTCTCCTGCGACATTCCACAAGAGCTCTGGCCCAGCCGCCACGCCTACCTCCCTGTGGGGGTCCTTCTATTGTACATATACACGTTACACGTTACACGTTAGTTCTTGACGGGGGGAAACTTTTCCACGATCTCCACCAAGAAATCGAACTGCTCGGTGTTTTCTACCGCAGCCCGGATATGGGACGCCAGGATCCGCTTCACCCCCTGGCTCTTGGCCTCGATGATCGACGCCTCCACGAGATTCGCCATGAATATCTCCAATGCCCGGCCCACGATGATGGGCGTCGCCTGGGCAACCTTTCCTATGTCCTCGTCGCTCTGCATGATCTTCTTGATCCGGGCTGCCGGAAAGTGGGTCTTTATCCTCTCGAAGCTCTGAAGAATTGTCTGTTGGGGCACGCCCGTGTCGCTGGCGCGGTCGTTCGTGTCGTCGTTCGAGGGTTGTGGACTGGGTTGGGTTTCTGTGTGGGCTTGTTCGGAAATCTGGGCATTCGCAGCATCCGAGGAGGGCTCGGGCTTCACGCTGTCAGCAGGTTGGCCCCCGTAGCTGTAGCTGTAGTCATCGTCGTGATTTATGAGCTGACTAAGACTCGACATCGCCTTATGTAATCACCAGTGGTCGTTGTGTGGTCGTGTCGCGGCGAATTGTTGTTTGTTTCCGCTGGATTTTTTGGGATTTTCGCACTATTTAAATAAACTCATCGGTTGGCCTGTGGCCCGTCGTGTGAGCACCGGTATCCGCCATCACAAACATCACGTAAACATCGTCCGCTAAACGTGCTAGCAATGGCAGCTTTTGCTTGGGCGAGTACCTTGGTGGAGACTGCACCCAATTGCGTCTATATCTGTCTTCTTGTGAGCAAAGAGAGCTTACATTGCATGCAAAAAAAAAAAAATGCCTCCAGCCAGATTCGAACTGACGATCTCCTCATTACTAGTGAGGTGCCTTACCAACTTGGCCATAGAGGCTTTTTTTTCCAATGATTTCTGTGGGTTTTCTGAGAAGCTTCAGAATTTGGCAAAATTTTTGAAATACCTTCTGGTCCCCAAATAATGGTTTTTAAAGCGCTAACAAATCTCATACCAAGACTGGTGTTCGGATCTTTTAATAAATTGGCCTGTCGTCTTTTTTTTATTTTTGAACTCGGTATCCGTGAAAATCTTTAAGTTTCAGAATCCCAAAATACTGAAAAAAACAAAAAAAAAAAAGATTTTTGAACATCAACCTATGCGGAGGATGAAAAGACTGGTGGAATATAGATGTAATACTCTAACCCTCGTGCAATCAAAAAAAAACTACATTTAAAGATTACTCACATTAATTTTTATCGTACATAGGTCCTTAGCCCGCTAGTCCCTAGTTCTGCCTGGTGCCCATCTGCTATAAAGAATTTCTGTTACCTTATAGCTGCTGAATAGTGTGACAAATTTTTCCTTCTCATCAGCGTATTCTACATTCATGACTTCTTCTAATCTCGTCTCAGACGGATAGTCCACGAAAGCCAACACCAAAGTCTTTTTCACCGTGGCCACTACTCTGCCAATAGCAGCCATATCAAACCAATTGCGTCTCAGATGCTCATCGTTGGGTATAATCATCACAGCAAATTCCGCATGAGAAAACGGTGGTCCCCGTTTGTATAAAAGCATGTCGCAGCCAAACTTGATGCCAGACCGCACACACCATCCCAACGAACGATAATGATGGTAGACGGCATAGTCGATTAGGAATCTGTTTCTACAGCCATGACCCGGTGCAATGGAACAGCATCTGTCAAAGAGCTGTTGGATTGAGAGCGACTTTGCATCCACCACATCGATGACATTTAATCCAAACTTGAGATAGAATGTTTCCACAGGCTGTAATTGAAGATATTCGAGATCTGCTAGAGCAAATAATTCAGAATCGTCCTGCTTTACCTGGATGTCGTCCGCTTCGCTATCTTTGAAGGAATTCATTGGGTTTATTCTCATTTCAGCAAGAACTACTTTCAATTCTTCCATCTCCTTGTCCTCTTCTGCAGATAACTGCTCAAGCCTCTTTTTGACTTCCAACTCTTGCAACTTGGCCCTTTCGATTTTGAACTTTTTCCGTTCTTCTCTCCGTTTCTTAGTCACATCTTCCATGGAATACCCAGCATTTCCCTCAGACGACTCAGCTTGGCTTATCGTCCTTACCTTCCACGTTGGCTCGGATCTCGACAAAACACCCTTTCCAAAGAAACCGCAAGTCCAAAGTCTATTCATATCGGTTTCGTCTGTCACCTTAAACGTATCCTCTTCAAGCAGTACTTTGATAGAGGGAACCTTTGTTTGGGGCACGGGTTTAAGTGCACATACCTGAGCCATTTTCCACATAAAGTAGATCCACGAAACAGGATTGTGTGGGAATACTTGTGGAATAAATACATTGTACGCTTCAGATGAAAGTATCACCGGAAGTGGCCTTGCGTAAAGTACATTTAAGGCCTTTCTACTGTGTTTTCCTCTTTTACTCATGTTCTAAGACCTCGAACAAAAAATTCTGCTTGTTAGTAATGCTTCGGAGGCCATCGCTGCTTGTGATCAGATACCGTTGTAGTCTATTGAGAAATCATGTGCTCACAGTGATCGTGGGATCTTCGAGTCACAATTGGAATCATCACTTAATCAAGCTGAGTTGAGTGTCAACATACTTTTATGAATAAGTCAAACCATTGCGGTTTAGTAGAGATTCATAATATGAAGTTCATTTTGTATAGAATTTTTTATAGGGAAAATTTCTCTGGTGTGAGATCCGGGTAACCCCTAGGGCTCCACAGGAAAGAAATGTAGAAATGGGCTCAAATGTCGAAAGATCATAGCTGAACTGGGCCAGCTGCTTATTATGAGACCATTGCCTCCACTTGGTGTCCCCCATTTAAGAAAAAAAAACAAAATCTGCCGGTCCCAGGAATCGAACCTGGGTTTGTTCGGCCACAACGAACTGTACTAACCACTATACTAGACCGGCCAATTTCTTACCGAGAAAACCCGCGAATTTCTAGTATGACTTAGTTGTAGATGTTTTCAACGACACACGACCCCGTATCATATGTTCGTTTGAACTAGAAAGCGATCATCTAGGGATGCCCAAACAGGTTTTTGTGTGTCAGAAATGCGAGCTTCCGATAGAGCTAGATGATTCATTGCTCAAGCTTAGCTCTGCTCAGCTCAATTTGATAATAAACCGAAACCACAACCATTCCCACGATGAATCCTCAGATGAGATTCTCAATGATATAACCCCGCTGGAGATAATTCCAAAGGACAGGTTCCAGGTGTATAATCAAGCAAACAAGGAAGCGATTGGTGCAATCAAGTATCATGATATGTTGCGCAGTGTGGATGACTTGGACGAGGAGGCGGAGGAGAATGCCAGTGTTGATGGAGAAGCCGATGAATCCAACTTGTTCAATGCGGCGTCGTACGTGGTGCTTTCAGACGAGGAGGAAGACACGGCGAACATTGGTAACGATGAACAAGCGAACAACAATTCCATATCGTCCAGGATCAAAACACTTAGTAAAATCTTTGAAATACTATCCCAAAACCAGGATATCGAACATCCTTTGTCACAAGATTGTGCTAGTCTTCTAATTGAGAACTATCGACTCAAGTTTGATCAAAGCCAGAAAGAAAAGGATAGATACCTATCATTTTTGAAGAAACTTAAGGACCACGACAACCAGGTGAACATACTTGACGACGAGGCTCAGGGATATTCCCAGGATTTGGATATCAAACTCAAGGAATCCATAAGCGAGTTCAACCGGCTTAAAGAGCTAGAAAAACAGAAACTAGCGGAATTGAATGACTTGGAGAAGCAGGGCAAGGAACTCGAAGATCTGCTTGAGGAAAGCAAGAAGGAACTGATGGCACTCAACGACAACGAATTGACCAGCATGCTCAAGCTCAAGAACAAGCTCCAGCTCGACCTCGACCATCAGTACAACAGGCTAGAGCAGTCCAAGGCAGCGTACAAGCTCCATCTCAACCACTTGGACAAATTGCGTAACTTGAACATCTACAACAAGGTATTTGAAATTTCCTTCGCAAAGGACGACAAGTACGGCAGCATTAACGGATTCAGGCTTGGGTACAAGATTATATGGCCCGAGGTGAACTCGGCATTGGGTCAGATAGCCCACCTTTTGCACTTTTTGAGCAGGCGATTGAAGTTGCAACTAAACGGATATCGGATAGTACCCATGGGCTCACAGTCACAGGTGATCAAGTATACGGATAGCGACCTTCCCGAGCAGAAGTCGCGAACAGTCTTGAACTTGTACTCGTCGAACGAGTTTTCTCTAGGCAAGCTTTTCAACTATAACAAGCTCGATGTGGCGATGATCGCGTTGATCGGCATTGTGGTCCAAATCGAACAGAAGTTGGTTTCGATCGACGAGGAATTCGAGCTTCCGTACAAGTTGTCTGCTAGAAAGGGAACCATTGGAGGCAAGAGCATTCGGCCTAGTTCTAACAGCGAGTGGACTCAGAGTTGCAAGCTCTTGTTGACGGACCTCAATTGGATGTTGGCTTACACAAGCGTGCACACGGAAGTGCTGGAAGCGTCGCAAACATAACTGGAGGATTGGACCTGTATTTATAGTAATGAAGATGTTAGCATGGTTTTCCCGGCCTGGTCATTATATTTGTTGTAGAGTATAACGTTGGCGTGCGAAAGGCTGCAAAAAATTATAGGAAATATATTAGGACAGCCATTGCCACCGACTTTTGCAAGATGCTGTGCCACAGGGAACTAGAGTATCTGGTCCCGCAGAATACCAGCCAGAGCTCGCAGCCCAGTGTGGACTCGAGCGGCTCCAGTCTGTTCACCAATGCTCGGATGTCGTTCACCATGGGGCGTCTGCCAGGGGAGGAGGACTATTCGTATCCCGAATCTAGAGCTCACTCCAGGGATTTCGGGCCCTTCAAGCAGATGGAGCCCTTCAAGCCATTGTCGCTTTTACCCTGGTCATTGGGGAGGCTGCAACTCCCCATTTCGTCGGTGGTGCAATCACCTACAAAGCCTACCGTGTACCACCAGTATTTGGAATCCAGCGAGAGTCTCCCCAGGAAGGAGAACATGCTCTTCGATCCTGGCGCCACCCTTTCGTTGACGGTCCAAAGCTCTCCCATCGTGCCCAGGAGCCAAAGCACCGAAGTACATATGGAGGGTTTGCCCTGCGCCAACTCGCAAAACAAAGGGTACGAATGGGTCAATGGCACGGCTGTGCACACTGAAGCTTTGCAGAGTGACGCTAGCAGCAGTCCAGGGACCCCTTTCGTGTTGAAAGCAAAGAGAAGATACACCAGAAAACAAAGGAACCGGAGAGGTTCAGCTGTGTTTCCGAATGACGAAGAAATGGTCCTGGCACAAACATCCGCCCCCAAAGAGGACTACGTGGCCAAGGGCTCGTTCCGGAAACGGCCAACGAAGCGTGCACAGTCCAGCTCCTCGTCCCACTCTCCGTCCCACATAGCTGTTCCCGAAAGAAGCCGCCGTCTTTCGTACAGGTCCAAAAACGGATGCTGGACATGCCGGGTCCGCCACAAGGCCTGTCCTCAGGATAAACCAGAATGTGGGCAGTGTCGACGCCTAAATCTACATTGTGACTATTCAGCCCTGCGGCCAGCGTACATGTCCAATCCTGCACTACAAGCAAGCAAGCTCAAGGAAATCAGGGTGATAACTAACCATCTGAAGAGACTTAACTTTCACAAAAAAAAAAATGGGCAATGCCAACGCATCTCAAGTGCTCTTCTAACCTTGTCCTAACGTTCAAAACGTGAGTGCAGGTGAACCAAGAATCCGGTACTGGTTCCGCACGCGTACTCTGTGCGACGAAAATTATAGATCAAACAATTTTCGTGCCTCAGCAGTCATACACTTTCATAACAGTGCCTACAGCGCGAGTTTCCAGCCACCGTGAAAGTTGAATCCCTGCAGTTGAACCATGCTTGCTGTTTTGAACTACTTGCTAGCCTTGGTCTATTTGATTGGCTCCTCGTCCGCATTCTATTTGCCAGGTGTCGCTCCAACCAACTATAAACAGGGTGATAAGGTACCCTTGTTGGTCAACCACTTGACTCCCTCGTTGCATCACTTCAAGAGTGCTGATAACAAGAAGGCAAACACCTATGTCTATTCCTATGATTACTACTATCCTAAATTCCACTTCTGTCAACCTGAAGGTGGACCAGTCAAACAACTGGAGTCCTTGGGTTCAATTATTTTCGGTGACCGTATTTTCAACTCTCCCTTCGACATCAAGATGTTGGAAGAAAAGACATGTGAATCCTTGTGTACCCCTAATTACTCCAAACTGGATTCCGTGTTTGTGAATAGAAACATTAGAGCAGGTTACAGCCACAACTGGATAGTGGATGGCTTACCAGCTGCCAACATCGTCGAGGAAAGCAGAACCAACTCTAAATTCTACGGCTCTGGTTTCCATATTGGTGAAGTGGATGAACAGAATGTTGCTCATTTGTACAACCATTTTGAGATTACTATTGAGTATCACAAGAGAGACAGTGATAACTACAGAGTAGTCGGAGTGAGAGTGAAGGCTCACTCCCTCGATAGAACTGAAGTTAAGGAGGGCTCATCTAAGGAAGACATTTGTAACATTAACTTGAAACCTGTCCAGTTGAGAAAGGATATTGAGACGGCTGTCTTGTATACTTACTCTGTCTCCTTCGAAGAGTCCAAGACAGCTTGGGCTACTAGATGGGACAAATACTTGCATGTTTATGATCCAAAGATTCAATGGTTCTCTCTTGTGAACTTCTCCTTGATTGTTTTGATTCTTGGTGTTATTATTGCCCACATTTTGACTAAAACTTTGAAGAACGATATCATCAAGTACAATGAAGTCAACTTGGATGACGACATTTCCGACGAAAGTGGATGGAAATTGGTGCATGGTGATGTGTTCAGACCTCCAAAGCAAAGATTGTTATTGTCTGTCTTCATCGGTAGTGGTGTTCAAATTTTCTTGATGGTGTTCGTCACTATTGTGTTTGCTCTTTTGGGATTGTTATCCCCATCCAACAGAGGTGCCTTGTCAACTTTTACTTTTGTGCTTTATGCATTCTTCAATTTTGCTGGTTCCTTCGTTTCTTCCTACCTCTACCGTTTCTTTGGTGGTGATAACTGGAAGTTGAACATGGCCTTGACTCCACTTTTGGTCCCTGGTATTTTGTTCTTGGTATTTGTGTTCTTGAACTTCTTCTTGATAATGGCACAGTCCTCGGGTGCGATTCCAATCGGAACCATGGTGGCCATTATTGTCATCTGGTTCTTGGTGTCCATCCCATTGGCGGTGTTCGGTTCGATTTTGGCTTCTAAGAGACCACTTCTCACTGTTCCAGTTAGAACCAACCAAATTCCAAGACAAATTCCCGTGCAGCCTTGGTATTTGAGAACGGTACCAATCATGTTTATTTCTGGTATTTTCCCCTTTGGCTCGGTGGCAGTTGAAATGTACTTCATCTACTCGTCCTTGTGGTTCAACAGAATCTACTACATGTTTGGTTTCTTGTTCTTCTTGTTCATCTTGATGATTGCCACCACCTCGTTGATTTCCGTGATGATGATCTATTACACATTGTGTTCCGAGAACTATAAATGGCAATGGAAGTCGTTGTTCATCGGAGGTGGTTGTGCTATCTACGTTTTCTTACATTCCTTGTTTTTGACTGGAGGTGAAAAATTGGAGACAATTTCCACGGTGTTGTATGTTGGATACTCTGTTGTGATCTCTCTTCTTGTGTTCCTTTGCTGTGGTTCGATTGGTTTCATAAGCAACTTGGCTTTTGTGAGATCGATCTACGGACAAATCAAGATTGATTAAATGCTTTCAAGTGGAATAGCGATCCAAAAGCAAAAACATAAGAATAGAACATGTTTCTGGGTAAGCTAGCTAAACTTGGCTGAATCAAGTATAAATAGGGCAAATTCAACTAATTATGTAAAATTGAAGTTAGTCATACACATGCCAAATATCTGAAGTCTGAACCATAAGCTCCGTAGGTTAAATATTTCGTTACATTCATTAACTATTGTTATACATAGGAACCAAGCCGTTGTTCGAAATAATTAGTACCAGCCATCAGACGACTCGAGTTCAACAAACTGAATGATGGAATACTTGAATGAATTTCTCCAGCTATTCAAGAGGCCAGCGACATTGTCGTCCTCGGCCCTCAGATTGAGTGCACCTTGAATGTTAAAGTTCAACATGTAGTCGCCAAGTTTTCTTCTGATAAGGTTCACTGCCCCAGAACCCAATTGGAGATGAGCGATATTCAAATTCATCAAGTTGTATGAAATGGACAAGTCGTTGTTTATTTTGACACACCGGTTCAAAAGGTCTGGGTGTCCCTTTGTCTGGGACTTCAAAAGCAGTATCAAAGCATCGATTATAAGCTTGTTGAGCTTGATGAGCTTGAATAGCTGGCCTATGGTAATATTCAAGAGCGGGTTGATAACGGTATTTCCGTGATAGGGAATTGAGTTGTTGAATGTTTGTGGCAGTTTAGTAGCATTAATTCCTAGTTCGTTCACGGAAGTAGTTGAATTGTTGTGTGACCTTTGTGGTGATGTGGCTGAAGAGTGGCCTGGTGAGTTTTCCGAAGGGTTGGATGTGCTGATGTAATTGGCAAAATTGACTATGGTGCTCGAGAGCTTCTTCAAAAGACGAACAAGCTTCAAGTTGAAGTCTAATTGGGTTTCCAACACGTCTTCCACGTCACCTTTGTTCAATTCCTTTGTAATGAAATCGTCGATTTCGAATAGATATCTGATCAAATCGTACTTTTCTTTGATGAGGTTCACGAAATGATGAATGAACTCGTCATTAGTGGGAGTTTCTTGGAATTCAAAGCTATTCACCAAATAGCGAGACCTGTGGGCCAAGAAGCTGTCTCTCACAAGAATCAACTTGTTGAAATTCTGAGACTCTTTGAATGCTGTCATGGGCAAGTTTGTATTTGGAGGAATACAGTAGCGCACGTTCGCAATCAAGAACTTGGTCAATTCATTTTGGTTGACCAGTTTCTGGACCCCCAACCCAAGAGAATACAAGTCGTCAATCACATTGAGTGTGTAGTATAACTTTGCGAAAAAGTAGGGTGTTCTGTCGTAGTCATTTCCCGTGGACTTATTGAGGTGGACGTAGCTTACAAAGTTTTCCAATACCCTAAAATCGTTCAACACCGACAATGCAAGCGATATACCCATGGTGTAGACCTCTCCACTCAACAAAATGGCGTAGTTTGCCAAAACCAAGGAAGAGAAGAAGAGGACCAATATATTTTCCTTGGGGATAAAGCTGGAGTTTGTAAACGGATAGAGGCCGATGATCTTGGAGACGATGGCAATGTTGTCGCGGATGTTTGTGGTTTTGAAGTTGACAAGGTTGTGCAACGCATGGCTGAAGAGTTCCACGATTTGGAAGGTGGAGTTTGCCGGGTCATTAATGGCGGACTCCACGATGGAAATGATGAGGGACTCGTCGAACGGGAGCACGGGGAACCCTGGGTGGAAGTTTGTGTAGTAGACGGAGATGTTAGAGCGGAACGATGGGGATTGCGGAGCTCCTGGGTGGAAGGAGACGATGGGTTGGTTGGCCGGCATGAGCTGGGGCGGAGGGGTGGCGTACTGGTTGGGGAACGGCTGCAAGTGGCCCTGTTGCGGTCCGGGAGGTAATTGGTACGGGTAGGGCGAGATCGACGAGCTCACGGGGTAGCCCTGGGGGTAGTGGTGCTGGGAGTTGGAATAGGCGGTGGGGGCTGGAGCCACCGGGGACGACGTCGGCTGGATGTGGAGAGTCTTGTTGATTCTGCCGCTCAAGCTGGAGAGCGAGCTGACGGAGTTTCTCGGGGACGCTGTGGATGACTGTCTTCTGTGGTTGACGGAGGAGGAACGGGACGGTCCACCCATGGGCACCGACACCGACAGCGAGTTGGAGCGGATGGAGTAGAAGTCGTCGGACTCGCTGTCGGAGGTGAAGTCGCTGCTCACGGACATGCTGGGCTTCAAGCTGGCGATGCGCGAGCCGTTGGTGGAGACGGAAGAGACGGAGGAGACGGAGGAGCGTCTGCGGGAGGAGGAGGTACTGGAGGAGGTGGTGTTGGCAGTGGAGCCGTTGGTGGCGGTGATGGAGGAGCGGCGGCTGGGTCCGTTGGGCATCTCGTAGGGCACCTTCCAGAACGGGCCCTGGATGGGGGGCAGGGCGTTTTTCACGGTGGGGTTTGCATTTTCCGACAAGTTGAGGAGGCCGTTGATGGAGTTGCTGCGAGGACTCGCGGGGCTGGAGGAGGTGGTGGGGGTGGTGGTTTTGGTGGTGGTGGTGGTGGGACTGGCGTACTTTGGGGGCAAGATCTTGGTATGGATGTCGCTCAACGGCGGGAGGATGATGGGGGACGCGGGCGGCGGGGCCTGTGGCGACACCTTCAAGTGTTTCTGCGGGAACGGGAGTGGCTGGTGGTGGGGGTGGGAGATGTAGGAGAAGCCGGGCGAAGGACCGGAAGCGGAGGAGGCTCCGGGAGCAGCAGCCACGGACGGAGCCACGGGGGGACCCGCCAACGCCCGCTTCTCGTCGGAGTCCCGGATGTATCCCTTGGACGGACCCCGTTTCAACGGTACCCGCGAAAACGCACACGTCTCGTCGTTCTTGACACAGTTGTTGCACACCTTGGTGACCTTCAGGAGCGTGGTCAGGTACTCGGCGTTGCAGCGGATCTTCTTGCGGCGGCACGCGTCACACGCCCGCGACACCTTGGACCGCTTTCTCGGCGGGTTTTCCGTGGACCCTGAGTCGGTTTGGTCGGTTTGGTCCGTTTGGTCGGCATGGTCGGCGGACTCCATGGTGGTGTCGGTGTCGGGAGCGGTGAGGGCCTCGTCGGCGGCTGGGAGCTCGTCGGCGGTGTCGGAGACCCTTTCCCGGGCGACAGACGTGGTTTCGCCCGTGGTAATGGTCGCTGGCGTGGTTTTGTCTTCGGTGGTCATGGTGGGCGAAAAGTGCTGTAAAAGACGAGCACGCGATAGATCCCACGGAGAACGGCAATTGGGACGGCGACAACGTCAGGACGGGTCAGGCTAACGGCACGGACGTGACTTCGGGGCCGGTTCTGCTGCGATGGTGGAGGGCGCTTTTGGCGGTGTCGGTGTTTGGCGGTGTGGGTGTTTCGAAGCACGGATGCTTTGGGTGCGGTTTTTGAGGTTTGGCGACTGGGTGGAAGTGGCGTAGCTCCGTATACTAGAGCCCACAAGCGTGCTGACGGTGGATCCACGGACAAAGAATGGGATACTCGGAAAAACTGGTGGTGTGGAGAGGATTTTTTTCAGGCGGGTTGTGTGGAGATTTTGCCCGGCGCATGCCCGGAGGATTGGCTCCGATTATCCGGGGTTCCCCGCGAGACCGGAATGGTGGGGCAGCCTGGGGTCGTGGGGAACGGCTGAAAGTGTCTCTAAGCCTGGAGAAGGCGGAGACGGACGGCGGAGCACATGACCGAGGTCACGGGGACGTCTACGCCGCCTGCTGCCCGTGGAGGGCCCTTCAGACTGCCGGCGGCGGTGGAGGCCCTCCGGCATGCCCGCCACCACGCCACGTATTGGCACCCGTCACATTTTTCCGGGCACGTGATCCGACCGGATTTTCCCGCCGTCCGAGATTACCCCATAAATGCCTGCTTACGTAAGCGCGGTTCCAAACCCTACTCTGGCCACTGGCTGGGCCCTACACGGTTGTCGTGGCTGCTCGTACATTGCTGTCTATCCCAAGCTCAAAAAAATGTCCCATTCCCGCACCATGTCCATGAATCCGCGGTCCTCGCCCAACTGCCGTCTCTGCCATATTTCGTACAAAATCTGCTTTCCTCGCCAGCAATTGACCTGGCTGAACTGGGGCTCCTTCCAGAGGGCAGCTATGTGTTTTTGGTGCCCGGCTTCGGTGGCTTCGCTGCCACAGACAAGCAAAATCCAAAATGTCGGCCGAATGCGAAAGTTATGGACATTACTGAGCTTGACGAGCTCGCTGATGCTGTGGATGATGGTGACGACGTGCAGACGGTAGAAATGTGACGCCGTGTGCTCCTTGATAAGTCTTTTGTGGTAGATTTGCACGCATTCGTGGAACGCAATTATTCCGAGCTGGAGACACCGATGCAACGGATTATTTTCCGTGTCGAGGTCCCAATGCTGGTCCGAGCTCCACGACACGAGCTTGTCCTCGATGTCGGCACAGATCTTGGGGAAGTTTCGTGGAAAGACGTTCTTTCGCCGGAAAATGTTCTTGTGGTTCGTGAGATGCACAATCTCGTGGAAAATGTCGAGCAACAGCTTGGGGATCCCGTAGATGCTGTGGAGCGAGTCCAAGTCCACGAATGCAGTGAAGTGTGGCTTGGGAACGAACCTGGTTATTTTCCGCCGTTTGTGATGGCTCGGTTCCTCGGTGGCCTCGTCGTATGCCTCGGTATTTGTTTTGTTGAAACTAACGGTGAACGACATGGGTGTGTAGTTATTCCGACGGTCCGGTGCTTCTTCCGCTTTGGATATCACAAGGTTCTTGATGCTTGGTTTGATGTGCACTGCTCGTTCCAGCCCATTATGTGCTCTGGACCGGTCAAGTTCGTTTTCTGGTTCATCGTCATCATCGTCGTCATCATCGTCGTCATCATCCTCGGCATTGATCCTCTTTCCGACCAAATCGTAGTTGTCTTCTAGGTCCCGGTACTTTTCGTTTTCGTCCCGCTCGCTGATCGAGTAGTTGAAGAAATCCACCGCCTGGGTGCTCTCGTAAAAAATGTATTTGATTTTGAAGATATTAATCAAGAACCGCCGAAAGTGGGTCAACCGGGTGCTGCGGTACCTGTTCTTGATTACGTAGTCTCCGATGGCATACATCAAGTCGAAATTCTCGTACACACTAAAGCAGTTATCGAGCTCCATCTGGAGAATGATGGCATAAAGAAGAAGATCCTCGTACTCCAACTTCATGTCTTCGCGTAAGGTGGCATCGAGCTTGACACAGGTCTCGTCGTATTCGTCTAGATGAAAGTTGAGGATGGAAATCGCCAATTTCCGGAGCTCCACGCTGGTTTTGAGCTGGATATCCATGTGGATTTCCAAGTCTTCGCCTCGGGTCAGCTTTGCAGCCTTCGATACCTTGAACAGAGCGAGTCCCAACACCAAGTAGACGATTGCGAGCTTGATATTGTCGTTCAACGCCTGGGGATCCAACTCGTCGTCTCCCTTCTCTTTCCAGTGCAATTGTCCCGTATTCCATTCTGTGAAAGAAGAACATACAAACTCGCACAAGATCTGTTTCGTGAACGGAATGACCAAGGTGTCGAAGTAGTCGTGGCCGTAAGAGACCCGGTTGAACGAAAACACCTCTGCGTTGAACTCTTGGACGAGGGTGTGGAAGGCCCTTTTGATGGAAAGATCCCCGTTTCCATCCACAAGAAAAAGCCTGTTGGTGATGCGAATATCCGCCATCCAGTCATCGTCGCTGTCTATGTTGGGGAAGAATTTGGGGTACAAGATGTGAAGAATATTCTGTTCCGTGAACTGGTGGTTTGTTCCTTTGATGGCCACGATGGTGAGTTTGGCGTATTCCATGAGCTCGTAATGGACCCACGAGTTGTTGGACCGCGAGAAGATGGACTTGCCGTTGAACGAAGACGGTGGTGGTGAGCTCGGGGTGCTGGTGCTGGAAACAACGCTGGTGCTTTCTAAAGAGCCGTTTCGTACCATAAGGGCTGGAGAGGGCTGGAGCGGAGGTGGAGGAAGATTGGCCGGCTTTAGTGGGGACTTTTGGATGGGGAAATTTGCTGGTACTCTTTGGATGGCCGATTTAATGGGATAGAACCCGAAAGGGCCTATTCGTGCTCGTCTCTTGGTTGTGGTAAGGTGATCTAGCTGGTCGACTTTTGAGCTCAATTCCCGAAACGTGACGTACATCATCGACTCCGGAAACCTCACTAACTCCACGTTCCTCCGCTGGATGTCGACCTTGTCGTCCTCCTCTCCCAAGCTGATTAGAGACTTGTCGAGTGGTGAAATTGTTAGTGGAGGAGCCCAGGCCAACTTGAGGTCATAACCTGCACATTCAAGACCGGCTTTGATACATCGCTGGCACCTCGGCTTCTGGAGATCACATTTGACTTTGCGGGAGCGGCACGTCCAGCAGCCATTGAAGTTCCTTCGCCTGGACATGGCGATGGAGAATATGCTGGGCTGTGGAGATATAGGGTGGGTAGGTGCACGACCGGCAACTCACATGGGAATAAAGGAAAGAAACTCCTACGGATAGGGCAGACGGAAGGAAGTAGTGGGGTATGAGCTTCTGTGTGAATGAATGGACTATGTCAGTTTTGGTATCTTTTAGGCTGACCTAATTGTGTGGTGAGATGAGAATAGAAATTTTGGGGAAATGGCTGGTTGGTCGGTTCACTAGGAGATGTGTCTATACTGGTGAAGAACTCGCCCTGGGTGTTGTCTCCCTCCTCCTCTGCCGTCTTAGCTCGTTTTAGTTAGCTGTCGCAACATTAGTTTATCGATGTGAGTACATAGACGAGGCCACGGTGCGTCACAACATGCATCAGAAGCTGCACCAGAAGCTGCACCAGAAGCTGCATAGAAGCTGTCGCAGTGTGGTCCGCTCTTCTTGCTACCCAGACACTTGCATCTATTCTTCCTTTCATTGACCATCCTATCATTGGGTGCAAATCCTACATCCGCGAATAGACCCGCTTCATATTGCTAATGAACTATATTCCCAAACACTATACATTATTGTGATGAAGCAAATCATAGACACTCAGACTTAGTTCTTCTTGGCACAAGAGTACACGTCCTTAGCACCCTTGCATCCAGCGGCGTAACAAGAGCCGGCACCCTGCTTACCACCAAAAGTGGAGTGGATAGCCTTGACGCCTGGGTAAGCACCACCAGAAGCGTATTGGGCAGAGTGGTCGTTACCAACAAAGAGTTGACCGGTCCACTTACCAGAAGACAAGTTGACGGAGTGGACACCACAGTTTCCGCTAGCCTTGCTCACCGAGTTGATGGCAGCAGCAATGTGTCTGGCATCGACGTGGGCTGGCAACTTTTCTCCGTTGTGAGCAAACTTGTAGTGCAAGTCGCCTTGCTTTCCTTGGGAAACCGCCTCCACTTGTCTATGGAGAAGACCAAAAAGAAGGTTGGAGAGAGACCAGATCTCGGTGATAGCACCGTGCTGTTGGTTACCACGGCAAGCACCCAAGCCAGAGATGGAAGCAGCACAATCGCCAGGGGCTCTCTTGGAGTTACCGTGGTGAACAGCATTGCCGTAGTCAAATCCGTGGACTTCAACCTTCAATTGGTCGGCATTGACGGCAGCAATAGCATCCAAGTCGGGCTTCTGCGACCTCTTGACGTGCGAAGCACCGAGAACGTCAGCAACTTTGTCGAGGTCAACAGCAGCTCTGGAATTGGCGACTGGAGACCCGGTGGCATCCCTCAACAAGGGGAAGGTTCCGTCACCACCGGCCTCCTTAGGACCGTAGAGAGCAGTGGCGAGTTCCAAAGCGGAAGCGAAGAGGATAGACTTGAAAAGCATGGTTTTGACAGGTGGGGCGTTGTTGATGGGGACGAAAACAACTGCTTGGATTCATGTCCTCTTTATATACCGTGGTGTTTCACGGGGGAGGCCCTCTGGAATTCGCCCATGGCACGGGGCGTTCCTAGGATGTTTCACGGAGATGCCCTGACTTTCAGTTTTCGGGTTGTTCTCAAGACACCCCCATTGCGAGCCATGATTTTTGAGGATGCTCTGTGTGGAATAAGCTATCACCCAACCCAGAAGAATAGGCTGCAACAGAATGGCTGCGACAGGCGGGTGCAGGCGGCAATAGTACATAAAGAATATGCTACCTAGCAGACCTGTGCGCCAGCACCGAACCCTCCAGGTGCAGGTGCCTCAACCGAAGACAGGGGGTTTCATCTCCCGAACGCAGGTCCCATACACTTGAGTGCATCGAAATTAGCCGTTTATCTTTCTGGAGACACCAGCACTATTCGGTGCCGCAAGTGCACCCCTTGTTTCCTGCAATCGAACTTTGGTAGGTGCATGGTTCGGTGCGTCTCGCTTAGCTAGGTACATATCCACCAATACATCGATTTCCGTCTTCTTGGACACCATCACCGTCCTCACGCACACTGGGGCATCAGCTGGTGCAATCAGCCTCATGAAACTCTCCTCCTCTCATCACAGCATCGGATGGCCTTTGCATCTTGCCCCTTAAATGTTGTACTTAGCCATCATGCAGCCAGCGAGTCGCACATCAACGCTATTCCCTGCCTGTGCATTCGCAACAGGAAACCAACACAACAAGCAATCTTTAAACTTTGCTGAGGCGAGTCAAGACGGTGACCAAGCTACTAGTGTGGTGCTAGTGTAGCGGGCCACTGCCTGTAATTCACGCTCGCTTTGGCTTTTCAGCTCTCAGCCAATATTTGGTCTATTGCATGATGTCAATGTCGCACCCTCGCTAAAAAGAGTAAAGTCAGTTCTCGACCGCGATTGAATGAGTTCTCGTTCCAAGGAAGTTCGTGTCTACATTCTAAGGACTCGGATCCAATCAACAATTTTTTAACTCTCTAGCTGGGGTGCAGCTTGAGAAGGTTCTGTTCAGTATACGTTTGAAATATTCGCATGGATCCCTGTCTGGATATATGAAATAGAAGCGAGCGTAGCCCAGCTGCCTAGTTCCATGTCCCAGCCTAAATTGAAGGTTCTTGATAAAGCCGAAGCGGTTATTGAGTCCCATTAGGGGGGCATGGGATACAAACGGGAACCCGGCTTCTCACCCTTATTTTTACTACTCATGATTTTGTGGTAGCCCTAAAATGATTGGGTCTCTCAGCCAATTATCTCGCTTACTATTTTCTGTGAATTTTAAGCTTTTAGCTTGATTAACAATACAAAAAGCTAATATAGCTAAAGTTTAGACTTAGTGACGGCATTTCTTTAACTAGTGCTTTTTCAAATGGCTAGTAAATCAAAACAAGTTTGAACACTTCCGATACCTTGTCATCGTTCTTGAAAAGACGTATTACTCGAAGACATCATTTCTTGATTGAACTTTTCAATTCTAAATCTACATATTCTACCTCTTTTGATGAGTTTTCTGGGTTTTTAACCCAGATAAAATCTGGTTCGGAACTTCGATATCTTCGCTTGTGCTCCAAGAATTGTTCATATCCAATAGAGACCATCTCATCTAGAAAGAGATTTCGAAGTCTAAAACCGCATGGTCAAATGAAGAGACTCCCTGTCTCTGGTGAAGGTTCTACGCCTAATGGCAATAAGAGAGGTGCGACATTTTCTATGTACTGCTGTACGACAAAGCCCGCTTAGGTAAGCACAGCCTTGTGTCTGCCTCGTGGCGTGGTTTCAGAAAGCCTTTCCGGGTACACACGATTCTGGGGAACCCGACAGGCTCTGCTAGTGCTCCGTCAGCCCTGTGTGAGCCAAAAATCGAAGCCACTCGTCAATTGTTGGACCCTTACTCGAAATGGTCAATCCTGTATACAAGATATGACTAAGGCATTAGTCAGTACAGTACAATCCGATACTTGCACCCAACATACTAAACGGTACGAATTAAAGTCGAATTCAGTTTGCACCGTTCCTCGGCAATTGCCAGATCAAGAAATCCACCCAAAAGCTTCCCTGTCTTCCATGTCTCGCCCCATTAAGGTGGAAGTTTCAGATGAGGTGGATCTCTCCATAACAACACTTCTTCCCAACGACAATGTTTACTCCATTCAGGTAGGCAACAGGTTGTTCCGGGTGAGTGGGTTGTCGCTCTCGTCAGACTCTCCGTCATATTTCACCAAGTTTTTCAGCAACGAAGCCAACACTGACAAGGTGTTGTTCCTCGACAGAAACCCCGACATTTTCAATCTTATCTATCAGCATCTCCAGGGTTACCCGCTCGATATCACCAGCGATTACGACTTTGTGCATTTATGGCTGGACCTGCTCTACTTCGGGCTCCGTCGGCTCCAGCAGTTCCTCGCAAACGAAGATATCTTTGCCAATGTGGGGTGTAGGACCTTCAAGATCTCCAAGAGCTTATTTGTCAACACCGGCAACTATCCCAACTATTTCACCGTGATGTACGACGGCATGTTCCAGGAGAACATTGACGTGATAGTAGTCAAGGGAATCTTGAGACCACCGCCTCTCCGTCCTGCTATAGTTGCTCGTTCTCCGGAGCTTTTCGCGGACCTCATTTCGTTACTAAGAGGAAACCTGACCGTCATCAGAGATGACGAGCACCGCCGGTTGTTGGTGAAGGAGTGCAAGTACTACCGTTTTTTGGAGTTGGAGCAGCGAATAGTCAAGCTTAAAATTATTAACAATCCGTTTGTCTCGTCGAAGCAAGAAATTGTCATTGATTTGTTTGATATCCACCAGAAGGGCATCATCAACGACCTGCCCATGGATAAGCTGATGGAATGGCTGTTGAAGTACCAGCGTCCGTTCGTGCCCAACGAGCCCGTGAGGTCGTTGATCTTTCAGCTCGATACCACCTTGAGTCCTGAAACCATTGGATACAGCGAAGTGCGGCTTATTTTGAACCAAACGGTTCATGTAGCCAAAGTTGTTGTCACTCACAAGATGGCTAACAAGATGATGCATGCCTTTTCCAATATTAGTGAACGGTTCACCAAGGAAGATTCCGGAGCGATTTCTTTCCCAGTTGGATTTTCTGGAGCCAAGTCTATCATCAATAACAGAGAATTGAAGGACCTGTGGGTCAACGACATTATAGGCGATGAAGATGCCGAGGGCCCCCCAGCAAAGAAACCGAAGAGCGTTTCAGGAGATTTCATGGAATTCAAAATTACCAAGTCGTTGTGGAGATTTATGATGAGAGGAAACTTGGCGAGGTTACATGCTATATCTATCGAGGGATACAGTGAACAAAGGGAATTTTTAAGACAAAACGTGGATTTCTTATAGAGGAAATAGACCAGACAAACTACAGGTTACGGGGGTTGTCAAGACAAATGTTCAATTCACATAAATACCTTTCTAGACTGCAATGGAATTGCGGGCCGACCGACTAGCAGAAGCCTGGTTTTGGATATATTGTGTGTCAGCATAATGATAGTCGTTGACCACGATCTTGAACTCATCGGTAGTGGGGTTGTATCCCTCGATTTCAAAGCTGGACAAGTCGTCAACGACAATGTCTGCTCCGGATCTCTTGAGCTTTTCAGCATCGTACGTGGAACAGATTCCCACGATAAAGGCTCCTGCTCCACGACCGGCTTTGATGCCGGCAGGTGCATCCTCAAACACCACCACCTTCTTGTGAGGAGCATCATAGCCCAAGTTTTCTCTTGCTGTCTGGTAGCCCTGTGGATGGGGCTTTCCTTGGGCGACTTCCTCTGCGGTGATGAAACAGTCTGGTTTTTCAATGGTCAACAACTTCAACCACTTTGAAGCCAACGGAAGAGTTCCAGACGTGATGATCGCCCATCTTTGATGCTTGTTGTCAGTTTCCTGTTTCGATATCTCATCGAATCTTTTGACCAATTCCACGGCTCCGGGAATAGGCTTGGCGTATTGTCCGAATGAGTCAGGAATTGAGCCTTCCCATTCGGCTACCTGCTTCTCGTCGGCGTCGCTAGGAGACCATTTGGCGATGACATCGTAGGTCCTGCATCCGTGGGAAGTCTTGATGATTTCTTCGGGATCCACATGGGGCCTGGATTCTCCGAAATCTCTCCAGAACTCGGAAATAGCTCCGGTGGAATTGACGAGGGTTCCGTCACAGTCGAAAAGAGCGGCGTGGACGTAGAAAACAGCGGGTGCTTTGGCTGATACTGATAAACGAGATGACATGGTTGGTTATGGTGAGTAATGAGCTCGTGAGTATTTATAGGTGACTTCACATGACGCTTGGAATGCTGCAACAAAAGAAAAGTTGGGTGCGAATAAGTTGCTCTGGTGAAAGAGTGAGCACTAACTCGTGGGTAACGTGCACCGTTGTGGGTGCAAAGTTGCTGCCAGAATAGATTTTGGTACTAGCTGAGTTGCAGGCTAATGCTTGGCTTAATGCATGGCTGCATCGGCTTACTGATGTTGCTGATGACAGGTGGCACCAATATACATAATCATAGCTCGGCGTAGATTTTACTGGATAGGCACGTAAGATTTGCGTGTGAGGAGGTAGGTGCGAAGAGAAGTTACGACGTTGCTAGTCCGTACGATTGTGATGCTTATTCGTGATCTATTAGCAACTAGTTCTATAGTGAATGTCCGTGAGGCTAGCCCTGTAGAATACAGATACGGGCCGCGTGATGTGCTTTAATGCGACGCGCGGTGACGTTGCGCGGGAGAACGGACGCTAGATGTAGTCATGACATCAGTGCACATTATGTACCTTGGACACATGACATTATACAGGATTCGCCGAGCACAGCACACTCAGTTAAACCCGCTCATTCTCACATCTACGGCTGCAACAGTATTTATCTCTATCATATGCATATCTGATCTTTTATCCTGATCCCAAAAAATGGTTGCAACCTATCAAACCCTCGCCCATCTGAACCCAGCATACAAGTACCGCGCTAAGTAACTTCCGACCGTACCACAGAAGCACACACATGCAAGAACAATAACTAGATTATCGAAACTAGCCGGTGTTCTGGAGTTGGTGATGGCCCCACCAATAGGAATACCTATCAAGTCGCCGAAGGAAAAGACAAAAAACGCAGTTCCTATTCCCTTTCCAATATCCTTGACGGGAAAGACCTGGCCTATAGCTGCGGGAGACAACGAAAGGATCGACCCTGAGGAGAATCCGTACATAGCTGCAAACACAAACAAGCCGGGAACAGTATGGGCCACAGGTCTGTTGACCCAAAGAACAAAGAATGAAAATGTCGACAAGGAACTGATGAGACAAATCAAGTTTATCCGACCGTATCTGTCGGCAAGAAGCGAGGGGATGACTCTTCCTGCAATGGAAAGTGCGTTGAACACCGTCAACAACAAGTAAGCCTTGCTGGGAGGAACTCCGAAAGCTGTAGCGTACGATGGAAGATACGTCAACGCAAGAACAAACGCAAACCCATTTCCGAGCAACGCCAACACCAAACATGCGTAGGTGGTGTTTTTGAACACACGTAGGTCGATGGATTTGATGATCTGCTTTACCACCGAGGTTTGTGAGTCTAGGTTATCCTTTTGGAATTCTTTGTGACGGTCCTGGACCAAAAGTCCGCCTGTGGTAAGCAAGGTAAAGCAAATAAATCCTCCTATTCGTACGGTCCACCCAAACCCGAGCTTGGGAAATAGAGAACGGAACATGAGGGGGAAAACCACTCCTCCTAGAGCTCCCCCAATGTAGGCGAAGCCAATGGCCTGTGCTCTTTTTTTGGAGAAATAATGGGTCAACACGGCCACGAACGGTCCAAAAGTAAATGCAGTCCCGAATCCCGTGACGATACCATAGGCCAAAATAAACTGGTACGTCTTGGTCGACACAGACGTGCACATGTACCCCACTACCTGGAGTATGATTCCCACGGAAATGGGAATTTTACATCCAACATGGTCAAACACAGGACCCAGAATGAGGGTCATTCCAAACAGGAGGAAGTTGTTGACTGAAAATATCCACCCCACCGTCAGAAGTGGAACATCGGGAAGCATGTCTGCTATATGGTTTTCCAAGACTCCGGCAGAGTTGACGAATGCAAGAACTCCCGTGAGTCCTAGGAACGATCCAAGAACCACGCGGTACGCCATCATCCCTCCCTCGGGATACTCTATATGGCTGTCCATCTGTTCTTCTTGGACCTGTTTCTCTTCCTGTGCCTGTTTCTCTTTCTCTTCCTTGGCCTGTTTCTCTTCCTGGACCTGTTTCTCTTCCTGAGAGCTGAAGATCTCATCGGGATTTGAATGCTTCGCTGAATCCAGATGCAAGGAGTCCGGTTGTTCCACTGCAGAGCTGCAAGATTGTGTCATGGTCTCGGTTGAGGAAGTGCCCTTGACGTCGGCCAATGTCGGACCCATGATGGTACTTTGCGTTTGAGCTGTGACGGATCTTTGCTCTGTAAAGGTCAAATGCGAAGCGGAGACCGAGCAGAACAAGGGCAGATAACGGAAGGAATAGCAACTGCCCAAGTGTAGCTCACTTATGATTGTGTTTGGACAGAGTGGTGTCCTTAAATAGCCAGCTACGATCCGCAGCAAGGATTAAGGAGAAGGGTCGAATTCTTTCAATCGGAACACTTCCGCTGATCGGAACGATATGCGGCTACAGGATGCAGAGAATTAACGTTTGGTGCTGCATGGATAAACGGCGCGGCCACAGGCGTTATGCAATGCGCGACCTATTTTGGCAATCGCGGAATCGTATCTGATGGGTGTCGTACCCCGGTATCATGCTAGTGGTAGTTATCCAGTTGCACATGGGGCTAGAGAAGGAGCTTGGAAATGGTGAGAAAGTGAGTTTGCCACTCCCAACTCATGCTCTTGCACGCTGCCGCAACGGGTTCTCATTTCCGCTCCCAATGTGGAATTATTTACTGTGGTGGCTACATAGCAAGGGAGTTCTATTTTCGGAAGGTCAATGCGCAGTAAACCGTTCGGGGAAGGGTGCTGCTCTTGCTTATCCTAGTATATCTGCGGGTCGTATCCTGCGGTAAATTCGCATGTTGGCAGTATCGCATTATGTGAGAAATGGGCAACTTGTATTCTGTTCTACTAATACAACCATGCTAGACGAGTAAGCGAGCTACGAGGCTGAACCGGTTTTATTTGCATATTGTCCTGTTTATTAAGTAGGTTCCCCCCCCCCCCCCCCCC